>CAUYRH010028214.1:0-11157 GCA_963574655.1 Perodicticus potto
ATCCAGCCCAGACCCGCCAAACAACAATGATGGCTGCAGCTAAAAAATGGCCAGGCGTTGTGGCAGGGGCCTGTGGTCCCAGCTAGTTGGGAGGTGGAGGCAGGAGACTTGCTTGAGCCCAGGAATTGGAGGTTGCTGTGAGCTGTGATGCCACAGCACTCTATCCAGGGTGACAGCTTGAGGCTCTGTCTCAAAAAAAAAAAAAAAAAGAAAAAAGAAAATTCATTAAGCTATTATATATGATTTGTATACTTTTCTGAATGTATGATATGCCTCAACAAATTTCTTTCTTTTTTTTTTTTTTTTTATAGTCTTTGGTCAGGGCAGAGTTTGAACCCGCCACCTCCGGAAAATGGAGCCCGCACCCTAGTCCTCTGAGCCACAGGCACCCCCCAAATTTCTTTTCCTTTTTTTTTTGAGACAGAGTCTCACTCTTTTGCCCTAAGGTAGAGTGCCATGACATCCTAGCTTATAGCTACCTCACACTCCTGTGGTCAAGCAATCCTCCTGCCTCAGCCTCCCAAATAGCTGGGAGTACAGGTGCCAGCCACATATCAAGTTTAAATGGGTCTACTCTTTGATTCAACAATCTCCTTCTAAGAATTTATCTCAGAGAAATAATAGAAAAAGTATGTACCCCCATACAAAAGTGTATGTAAAGCAGCACTATTTGTATTACATCTATGCTCATGAACAGGGCATTGGTTGTATGAATTCTAGATATCTGTATACTGGAATATCATGCAACCATTAAAATCAAGAAAAGGCTGAGTGCAGTGACTTACACCTATAATCCTAGCACTCTAGGAGGCTAAGACAGATGGATTGCTTGAGCTCAGGAGTTTGAGACCATCCTCAGCAAGAGTGAGACCTTGTCTCTACTAAAAATAGGAGAATTAGGTGGATGTCATGGCGAATGCCTGTGGTCCCAACTACTTGGGAGGCTGAGGCAAGAGGATTGCTTGAGCCTGAGAGTTTGAGGTTGCTGTGAGCTACGATGATGCCACTCTAGGGCCATAGAGTGAGCCTGTCTCAAACCCCCCCCCAAAAGATAAGTAGACTATTTATGTGTAAGAGATCTTCACGATATTAGAGTGATGTATGGTATGACCCTATTTAAACAAAAAATATTCCAAGTTAATCAGTTATATATAAGAAGGCCAAGTGCAGTGGCTCATGCTTGTAATCTCAGTGTTTGGGAGGCCAAGGCAGGTGGATTGCCTGAGCTCACGAGTTCAAGACCAGCTTGGGCAAGAATGAGACCCCATCTCTAAAAAATAGCTGGGTGTTGTGGTAGGCACCCGTAGTCCCAGCTACTTAGGATGCTGAGTCAAGAGGATCACTTGAACCTAAGAGTTTGAAGTTGCTGTGAGCTAAGATGGTATAGCACTTTGCCAAGAGTGACAAAGTGAGCCTCTGAATGAATGAATGAATGAATGAATAAGGCTCAGCACCTGTGGCTCAACAGGCTAAGGCACCAGCCGCGTACACTGGAGCTGGCGGGTTTGAATCCAGCCTGGGCCCGCCAAACAACAATGATGGCTGCAACCAAAAAAAAAGGCCGGGCGTTGTGGCAGGCGCGTGTAGTCCCAGCTACGTGGGAGGCAGAGGCAAGAGACTCACTTGAGCCCAGGAATTAGGGGTTGCTGTGAGCTATGATGCCACAGCACTCTATCCAGGGTGACAGCTTGAGGCTCTGCCTCAAAAAAAAAAATCAGCTATATAAAAGAGAAGATCTGGGCTTGGCGCCTGTGGCTCAACAGGCTAAGGCGCCAGCCACGAACACCTGAGCTGGCGGGTTCGAATCCAGCCCAGGCCCGCCAAACAACCATGACGGCTGCAACCAAAAAATGGCTGGGCGTTGTGGCGGACGCCTGTAGTCCCAGCTACTCGGGAGGTGGAGGCAAGAGACTCGCTTGAGCCCAGGAATCGGAGGTTGCTGTGAGCTGTGATGCCACAGCACTCTATCCAGGGTGACAGCTTGAGGCTCTGTCTCAAAAAAAAAGAAAAAGAAAAAGAAAATCTGGAAGAATACACACCACCTAGTAATGGTGGTTTTCTCTAGCAGGCTCAGGGAAGGATGATGGTAAGATTATGTCCTTTTGCTGTATCATTTAACAGAATTACAATCATCACAAAATCAAAGTTACTTCCATGGGAGAGAGTGGGAACATTCTCCAAACTGTATTTTGCGCTGTTTTCTACCCTCTCCAGGGAAAACCCTTCAACTAACCCTTGACGCTCCTCCTACCTCTTTACCTCCCTCAGAGTTTCCCCCAATCGTGCTTGGCCAACGCCCTGAGCCTCTACCATCATATTTAACACGCTACTGGAAGTCGTCTATTTTCTATCTCTCTTCTATAACCTCTTTTAAAAGGGCAGACTTTCCCTCTGTATTCTCCATATTCTCAAGGCCATACACAGTTCCTAGCTTTCACTGTTAAGGTATCCAACAAATGCTTTTTGGACAAATAAATATTCAAATTTTCTTTCTGGTTGCTATAAAACTAACTAACCCAGGCTTTCAATTCTGCCTCTGAAACACCTGAGAGGATGTATAGACATGCAGATCTTCAGAGATCATCTCAAAATTGAATAAGAATCGGCTGGGCAAGTGAGGGGCGGGGCCCAGGCGGGAGTCTCTATTTATAGAAGACCTGACGAACTGGGTGGCCGGCTTGAACTAATAGATGGATCCTTTCCTGGAGAACAGGACAATGGCATGTATTATTACTCAGTAGTTACAAATCAAGAACAACTTTTTCCACCCAATAAAGGGAAGGGAAGCCCTGTGGAAAGGGAAGCAGGACTCCTGGGAAAGGTGAGCTTAAAGTTTTTGTCCCCTGCTTGCTATACTGAAGGCACCGGGATGTTATATTGTGAGCTGAAAAGTGGGAAAACCGAGCACGAATGTCACCTCACCTCTTTCATCTAAACTGCATTTGATTCAGAAAAAAATCTGTGAAAGCTGGCTTTGTTCATGCACCAGCTGTACGGTCTTGACTAGATTACAGGTTACCCACTGAGCCTTAATTTCCTTTTTGTTAAAAACTTGATAAGAATAACTGCCTTCCTCTCGGGATTGTGATTAAATGAGATAAAACATGCACAAAATGGCAGCACAAAGCCTTCTACAAGCCATCAGTAATCATTATTTCTCCTCCTTTCTTTTCATCAAACCACCCACTTCAGGGTTACTGTCTGGAAAAAAGAAAAACCTCAAAATTTCCTTACCTTGGTCTGGGAGAAGTCGAAGTACATTCCCAGGGACTCCCAACTCCTTTATGTAGCATAAGTCTCGGAGGAACCCAGTGGTTGCTGCTTCCTCTTGATCCTGGAAAATTTTCTTTAAAATATAAGGCACAGGTTGGAACTTCTGGGGTGAAGGCACCTTGTCTAAGCCCAGAAATTGAAGAAAGACGTGTTCTTGAAATTGAAATGTCTGGCTCAAGGTCAGAGTTAATAGGTAGCCCACAGCCAAAACTGGCAGGTAAGGAAGCATGGCTCTGCAGTGACTCAAAACTGGCCAGTCAGGCTGCGGAGAACTCTAACTCCAGACTGCCTCGCAATTCAGGTGCTGCTAATTTAGCTGCTGTAAGGTAATCAAGTGTGAATTGCTCTCTTCCTAGCTCCTCAAAGGTGATTGGACGTGAAAAGACAGAACTTTTTTCTTTTCTCTAGCTCTACTCTTCCAGAAAAAAAGTTCATAAAACAAAGATTAACGATGTAGGGACAGAAACTCTACAACAATCTGAGGTTGTCAACAATGGCCTGAGTGAAAAAGAGACAAGCATTTATTTATGTAACAAAGAGTTAGTAAGCATCTATTTTGTGCAAGGTGCTGAGATAGGTACTAGGGAACACAGTATCGAGTAATCCATTGTCTTATAATTCTTAGTCTGATTAGACATATACATGTATAGATTTCTTTTCTTTTTTTTTTTTTTTGAGATGGAGTCTCACTGCCTAGGTTAGGTTGAGTGCTGTGGGGGCAGCCTAGCTCACAGCACCCTCACTCTCCTGGGTACAAACCTGGCTTACACTTGAAATCCTAAGCTTTGGGAGGCTGAGGCCAGAGGATCTCTTGAGCTCAGGAGGCTGAGACCAACCTGAGAAAGAGCGATAACCCCCAACTCTACTAAAAATAGAAAAATTAGCCAGGTTTTGTGGTAGGACCTGTAGTTCCAGCTACGTGGGAGGCTGAAGCAGGAGGATTGCTTGAACCCAGGAGTTTGAGGTTGCTGTGAGCTAGGCTGAAGCCATGGCACTGAAGCCTGGGCAGCAGAGTGAGACTCTGTCTCAAAAAAAAAAAAAAAAAAAAAGGCTCTGCACCCATAGCACAGTGGTTAGGGCACCAGCCACATACACCGAGGGTGGTGGGTTCGAACCCAGCCCGGGCCAGCTAATCAACTGCAACAACAACAACAACAAAAATAGCCAGGCATTGTGGTGGGCGCCTGTAGTTCCAGCTACTTGGGAGGCTGAGAAGAAAATCTCTTAAGCCCCAAGCGTTTGAGGTTGCTGTGAGTTGTGATGCCCTGGCCCTCTACCGAGGGTGACAGCTTGAGACTCCTCCCCCCAGAAAAAGGCATGGAGGTTATTCAGAAATTTAAGTATGATAACATCTGTTTTTTTTTTTAATTTTTATTTTTGTTTTATTTTATTTTGTTCAAACTACCAGAAGATTTTCAAATTCCAAGAATTACTTTTTTTTTTTTTTTTTTTGAGACAGAGTCTCACTATGTCACCCTCAGTAGAGTGCTGTGGCATCACAGCTCACAGCAACCTCAAAATCTTTGGGCTTATGCGATTCTACTGCCTCAGCCTCCCAAGTAGCTGGGACCATAGGTGCCTGCCACAATGCCCAGCCATTTTTTGGTTGCAGTCGTTATCGATGTTTAGCTGACCCGGGCTGGGTTTGAACCCGCCACTCTTGGTGCATGTGGTCGGCACCATAACCACTGTGCTATGGGCGCCACCCTCCAAGAATTACTTCATAGCTTGCTTGTTGTCAAAATAATTTTCAAGGCTCAGCGCCTGTGGCTCAACGGGCTAAGGCACCAGCCATGTACACCTGAGCTGGCGGGTTCGAATCCAGCCCAGGCCAGCTAAACAATAATGACGGCTGCAACCAAAAAATGGCCGGGCTTTGTGGTGGGCGCCTGGAGTCCCAGCTACTTGGGAGGTGGAGGCAAGAGACTCGCTTGAGCCCAGGAATTGGAGGTTGCTGTGAGCTGTGATGCCACAGGACTCTATCCCGGGTGACAGCTTGAGACTCTGTCTTCAAAAAAAAAAAATAATAATAATAATTTTCAAGTTTTTTGAGAAGAGGAATTTTATCATTTTTACATTATACCACTGATTATAAGAACTTGTTTCCCCTAAAGGGAAAATAAAAAGTTTTATGTAGCATATAATAACTTCTCATCATGTACATAATATAATCTAAACTCTAGCATGGCACCTAATGATATTCTTGGTCTGGCTCCCACTTCCTTAGCCAGCCTCATTTCCTGCCACCCGCCATTCTCACTGTGGATGTGACATGGACCTGTTTGTAGTTCTGTGAACTCATTTTATCTCAGAGCCTTCACACAGAACAAGTTTAAAGGTCACTGCTATTGGAAAGACTTCCTTGACTCACCAAAACAGATTTTGATCCTTGTTCTTTCTCCCACTGAGCCTTGCATGAGCATCCATTATAGCACTTATCACAGTGCATTTCACTGTTTGTCTGCCTCCTCCTCAGATGAGTCACATGTTGGGGATTAAAACTTTTTTTTTTTTTTTGGAGATAGAGTTTTACTATGTCGCCCCTCAGTAGACCGCTGTGGCATCATAGCTCACAGCAATGTCAAACTCTTGCCTCAGCCTCTGAAGTAGGTGGGACTACAGGCCCCCACCACAATGCCCCCTGGTTTTTGGTTGTAGATGTTATTGTTGTTTGGCAAGCACGGGTTGGGTTCGCACCCACCGGCTCCAGTGTATGTGGCTGACACCCTAGCTGCTGAGCTATAGGCGCTGAGCCGAAACTGTCTTTCCATGTAAGTATCTTTACTTTGTTTTCTCAGAAATATTTTGGGGGTGCTTTGGGGAGTATGGGGTTTTTTTTGAGACAGAATCTCATTCTGTCACCCTGAATAGAATGCCCTGGTGTTCTAGCTCACAGCAACCTCAAATTCCTGGGTTCGAGCAATCCTCTTGCCTCCGCAGCTGGGACTATAGGCGCCCCCACAACGCCCATCATTTTTAGAGATGGGGGTCTCGCTCTTGCTCAGGCTGGTCTGGAACTCCTGAGCTCAAGCAACCCACCTGCCTCAGCCTCCCAGAGTGCTAAGATTACAGTAGGTGTGAGCCACCATGCCTGGTCTTAGAATTATGTTTTTGAATCTAAGTTTCTCCACTGTCTTTTTCCTCAAAGTATTCCCACTACTGAGGAAAGCATCTAGCAGGTAGGAGATATTCAATAAATAATCATGTAATAAACAAATGAGCAAGTGAATTGGTGCTGTTACTACAAGTTCTACTTTTCTAGGTGGCCAGGTTTTCTGCGTTCCCATGCCTATTTTTTTTTTTTTTTTTTTTTTGAGACAGAGCCTCAAGTTGTCACCCTGGATAGAGTGCTGTGGCATCACAGCTCACAGCAACTTCCAATTCCTGGGCTCAAGCAAGTCTCTTGCCTCCACCTCCCAAGTAGCTGGGACTACAGGCACCCGCCACAATGCCTGGCCATTTTTTGTTTGCAGCCGTCATTGTTGTTTGGTGGGCCTGGGCTGGATTCGAACCCGCCGGCTCAGGTGTACATGGCTGGCGCCTTAGTCCGTTGAGCCACAGGTGCCGAGCCTTTTTTTTTTTTTTTTAGGGACAGAGTTTCACTTTGTCACCCTTGGTAGAGTACAGTGGCATCACAGATCACAGAAACCTCAAACTCTTGGGGCTTAAGCCATTTTCTTGTCTCAGCCTCCCAAGTAGCTGGGACTACAGGTACCCACCACAACACCCGGCTATTTTTGTTGTTGTTGTTGTTGCAGTTGGGAACTGGCCTAAGCTGGGTTCGAACCCACCACCCTCGGTAGATGGGGCTGGCGCCCTACTCACTGAGCCACAGGTGCTGCCCTCTTTTTTTTTTTTAATAAGTTATTTTATTTTATTTTACTTTATTTTTGCAGTTTTGGCTGGGACCCGGTTTGAACCACCATTCTTGGTATATGGGACCGGTGCCCTACTCCCTGAGCCACAGGCACTGCCCTTTTTTTTTTTCTTTAGAGACAGGGGCTCACTATGTTGCCCAGGCTATAGTACTGTGGCTATTCATAGGCTCTATCACAACACACTACAACCTCTAAATAACTCTTTGCCTCAAGTGATCCTCACACTTTAGCCTTCCCAGTAGCTAGGACTACAGGTATATATCACTATGCCTGGCTAATTTTTTGTTTTTGTTTTATGCCTGGCTAATTTTTTTTTTTTTTTTTTTTTTTTTTTTGGAGACAGAGCCTCAAGCTGTCACCCTGGATAGAATGCCGTGGCACCACAGCTCACAGCAACCTCCAACTCCTGGGCTGAAGCGATTCTCCTGCCTCTGCCTCCCAAGTAGCTAGGACTGCAGGTGCCTGCCACATGCTCGGCTATTTTTTGGTTGCAGCGGTTGTTGTTTGTCGGGCAGGCTGGATTCGAACCCACCAGCTCAGGTGTATGTGGTTGGTGCCTTAGCCACTTGAGCCGCAGGCGCCGAGCCTATTGTTGTTTTAACCCAGTGTATTAGTTTTTTTTTTTTTTTGTTAAGCAGGCCAGGGCCAGGTTTGAACCTGACACCCTGGAGACAGGATTGGCACTCTAACCACTGAACTACAGGAGCTCAGCCAGTATATTAGTTTCCAATTGCTGTGGTAACAAATTACTAAAAATGTAGTGCCTTGGCTCGTTGTCTGTAGCTCAGGCAGCTAGGGCACCAGCCACATGCACTGGAGCTGGCGGGTTCCAATCCAACCCAGGCCAAAAAATAGCTGGGCATTTTGGCAGGCGCCTGTAGTTCCAGCTGCTTGGGAGGCTGAGGCAAGAGAATTGCTTGGGCCCAGGAATTTGAGGTTGCTGTGAGTTGTGACCTATGGCACTCAGCTCCGGGTGACAGCTTGAAACTCTGTCTCAAAGCAGAAAAGCAATGTAATACCTTAAAACAACACAAATTTCTTTACAATTCTGGAAGTCAGAAATCCCCTTTTGGGTCCCCATGGGTTAAAATTCTACTGCAAGTGTGGCTGTGTTCCTATCGCCTTTTTTTAGCTTCTAGACGATTCCTGTCTTTTTTCTTTTTTTGAGACAGAGTCCAAATAAGCTCATAGCAACCTCAAACATTTGGGCTTGGCTCGGTGCCTGTGGCTCAAGCGGCTAAAGGCACCAGCCACATATACCTGAGCTGGTGGGTTCGAATCCAGCCCGGGCCCGCCAAATAATGACGGCTGCAACCAAAAAATGGACAGGTGTTGTGGCGGGCGCCTGTAGTCCCGCTACTTGGGAGGCAGAGGCAAGAGACTCGCTTGAGCCCAGGAATTGGAGGTTTCTGTGAGCTGTGATGCTACGGCACTCTATCCAGGGTCACAGCTTGAGGCTCTGTCTCAAAACAAAACAAAACAAAAAAAAAATGAAACAACTCTTGGGTTTAAGCGATTTTCTTGCTCCAGCCTCACGAGCAGCTGGGACCACAGGTGCCTGCCACAACACATGGCTATTTTTTTGTTGCAGTTGTCATTGTTGTTTAGCTGGCCCTGGCCAGGTTCAAACCCACCACATTCGGTGCATGTGGCCTGTGCTGTAACCACCATGGTACAGGTGCCAAGCCAGATTCCTGCATTTCTTGACTGGTGACTTCTGCCATATTCAAAGCCAGTAGAGTAACATCTTTAAATCTCTAACCTTCTACTTGTAAAGGCCCTAATGACTACCTTGGGCCTACACAGATAATCCAGGATTATCTTCCCATTCAAGATCCTTAACTTAATCACATCTGCAAAGTTCCTTTGCCACGTAAGGTCTCATATTCACAGGTTTGGGGGATCAGAATGTGGACATTGTTGGGAAGGGCCATTATTCACCCTGCCACACTCAGTCTGCTAGTGTTAGCCTCCCAAGCCACATTCTTAAATCCATCATCAGAGATCAGTAGGTGTTTTAGTTATAGCAAACAGGCTTGCTTTCTGGGAATACACATGTCAGACCATCATCCAGTTGGTAAGCAATTAAATGGTTTGGTCCTGGACGTAAACAGACAACCTCGCTTAATTTTAGCTGTCACAGGTGCTTCCCATAGAATCACCTGAAATCACTTCATCTATTTGTGGAAAAAATTGACAAATAAGGCTACCAAAAGATGTCACACCACCGTTATATAACCTAAAGCTCAAAAGAAGTTGTGGATTTTTTTTTTTTTTTTTGAGACAGTCTCACTATGTCTCCCTTGGTAGAGGGCAATGATGTCACAGCTCACAGCAACCTCAAAGCCTTGGGCTTAAGCGATTCTCTTGCTTCAGTCTCCCAAGTAGCTGGGACTATGGGAGCCCACAATAATGCCCAGCTATTTTTTTGTTGTAGTTGTCATTTTTGTTGAGCAGGCCTAGGCCAGGTTTGAACCCACCAGCCCCGTTACATGTGACTGGTGCCCTAATCACTGAGCACGGGCACTGCTTTTGTCAATTATTATTTATTTATTTATTTATTCATTGAGACAGAGTCTCACTTTGTTGCCCTCAGTAGAGTGCCGTTGCATCACAGCTCACAGCAACCTCAAACTCTTGGGCTTAAGCCATTCTCTTGCCTCAGCCTCCCAAGTAGCTGGGATTTCAGGTGCTTGTCACAACACCCAGCTAGTTGTTTCTATTTTTAGTAGAGATGGGATCTCCCTCTGATTCTAGACCAGTCTGAAGCTAAAGCAATCCACCCATCTTGACCTTCCAGAGTGTTATTGGATGAAGAGGGGGTGACTCTCTGTTACTGTCAACCAATATGTAGAGACGGGAATAAGTCTACAAATTTATTTGTCCAAAGGCTGACAATTTTAGGAAACAGCAAGAGTACTCTCTCTAAGATTATTTTATTCTTCCATTTTTAAATTAGTTGTACATATGAAAGTTTAAAGTAAAAACCCATGTTAAACTTTATTTTAAGTAATAAAATAGCTTGGTGCCTGTAGCTCCATGGTTAGGGCACCAGCCACATGCTCTGGGGCTGGTGGGTTTGAACCTGGCCTGGGCCTGGTGGGTTTGAACCTGGCCTGGGCCTGCTTAGGAAAAATACAAATAGCTGGGCATTGTGGCAGGCGCCTATAGTCCCAGCTACTTGGGAGGCTGAGGGAAGAGAATCACTGGAGCTGAGAGTTTCAGGTTGCTGTGAGCTATGATGCCATAGCACTATATGAGGGCAACAAAGTGAGACTCTGTCCTTTTTTTGCAGTTTTTGGCCAGGGCTGGGTTTGAACCACCACTTCTGGCATATGGGGCTGGCACCCTACTCACTGAGCCATAGGTGCCACCCGACTCTGTCTTAATAAAAAAAAAGAAAAATTAAAGGCGGTGCCTGTGGCACAGTGAGTAGGGCCCCGGCCCCATATACCAAGGGTGTCGGATTCAAACCCGACCCCAGCCAAACTGCAACAGAAAATAGCCGGGCGTTGTGGTGGGCGCCTGTGGTCCTAGCTACTCAGGAGGCTGAGGTAGGAGGATTGCCTGTGCCCAAGAGCTGGAGGTTGCTGTGAGCTGTGATGCTACAGGACTCTACCGAGGGCAACAAAGTGAGACTATCTCTAAAAATAAATAAATATATATATATATACAAATAAATAAAAATAAAATAAAAGTTAATCTCTTGGCTCGGTGCCTGTGGCTCAAGTGGCTAAGGCGCCAGCCACATACACCTAAGGGGCGGGTTCCAATCCAGCCCAGCCCACCAAACAACAATGATGGCTGCAACCAAAAACTAGCTGGTCTGGCGCCTGTGGCTCAACGGGCTAAGGCGTCAGCCACATACACCTGAGCTGGCGGGTTCGAATCCAGCCCGGACCCGCCAAACAACAATGACGGCTGCAACCAAAACATGGCCGGGCGTTGTGGCGGGCGCCTCTAGTCCCAGCTACTTGGGAGGCGGAGGCAAGAGACTCGCTTGAGC
>CAUYRH010028217.1:0-22063 GCA_963574655.1 Perodicticus potto
TAGATAGCTCAGGGCTAGTATTGGAATTCTAAAGTTATCTGGTGTTGAGACTCTTTCCCTTTTTCTTTTTCACTATTATACTGTGGTTTCAGATGGCTGCTGAAGCTCTGGCCAACATAAATGTGTTCCATGCATTTGAAAGAAGAGGATGCTCAATCAGTGTAACCTGGTTTCTTGTGCCCTCAATGAATCCCCAACAATAATAAAAAAAAAAAAAAAAAAGAGGATGCTTTGACAGTGCAGTCAGTTATCTTTAAGGAAACTTCTTGAACATCCACACAACACTCTTACTTACATTTCATTGGCCAAAATTTAGCCTTCTCACATGTACCTTAAGGGAGTTAAGAAATTCAGTCTTTGGTAAGGTATATTGATACACCAAACAAGTTTTTTGGATTCTACTACTAAGAGGAAAAAGTGGATATTGGCTTGGCAACTATTAGTCTCTACCACAATTATTATTGGAGGAACTTGACAAAGGTGAGGAGATTCTTTAAGAATAAATATCTAAGGGACAACTGAGAACAGTGCCATAGAGATCCTTTCTTCTGAAGTCCTTTTCCACATTAAGCTTACTTTACAGCACTTGGGTTTGAACACCTACCTCTGAGATTTAAAAAAAAAATCTCACTCTGTTGGAAAAATATAATGATTTCCACATTTATGAACATTTGACACCTGTGGAAATAATATGACATATCTCTGCCCTTGAATTAACTGAGGACCTTAATACATTTAAACATGAATGACAAATAAATGGAAGGTAGAGAGCTGAGTCTGTTGTTTGTGAGTTGCTTTGTTGTGTCACGGCTGGCTTTATAATCCAATCTGTTCTCTGTTTGCTACTACTCCCTCATATGATGTGTAAATAAGAGAGAGGTGACTACTTACAATTGAAGGAATCACTGGTTTAAGCATAACATATTCTGAAACATGGAGCACTGCGTTGCGGTGCCTAAGTTTCTCCTCCTTGGAAAAGGGTTATCTATTTACAACTAAGGCATTATTCCATTTTTCTTTGGCATTTTAATAATGTGCTAATGCACAAATAAATACCAAGCTGCCAAGATAGTAAAGAAGAATGCATATTGAAGTCTCAAAACACTTGAACTTGTGAGATAGAGGATGGTGAAGCTAGTTTCAAAGCCTACTCATGTGTAGCCATATCTGCTTTTGTTAGTCGAGAGAGAGTGCCTACACTACTTTGTAATCCCGCTCCTCTAAGGAACAAGTAGTTAGTGAGCTTTAAATAAATGGCATCAACATTTGTATGCAGACTTTTTATTTGTAATTACCTTCTCCAGAGATTAGCAGGAGTGGTAAAACCATCCCTTTTCCTGAAAATTATAACGATCATACTTTTTACTTATGCTCTTTTACTCCATTCTTAGCAAGTCATAAATTCCAAAAAGATCTTGAATTCTCACACTTTTATCATTCCTTGTATTTGAAAACCAAATACAGTTTGCCATTTGCATTAATAAACAGTCAAAAGTTTTACAGTTATTATAGCAATTCAAAGAATGTTCTTAAAATGCTTCTTTTTTGAAGGAAAATAGTTACTATGGGGTCACAATCCTTGTAGGTAAAGCAAAACTGAGGAAAGTAGACTAGTGTGCTCTTCAAATAACAAGATTTGAAAGAATTACATTAAATCTTTTGCATTATGTTAGGTCTTTAGTCATGAGGAGCCATTTAAAGTCTGTTCCTGCCTTCTTCCTTTTTAGAAAGCACAATTTTCACAGCTTGCCTTAACCCGCTGTGAATTCTTCCTTCAAAATACCAATGTTTTTGATGCAATTTTTCACTTAGGCAACCCATTCACTTTGCTTAAGTGGTTGGCATAACTCTGGTTCTTAGATCTAGGCAACCACTTTGCAGAGGCTAGACTGGGATAGATGATGCACTGGAAGTGTTTATTCATCCACTGAGTTAGTCAGACATGTGGTAAAACTTCTACTGTTCTCTCTTTATTGGTGCAGGTAATAGCTCCCGGGATCTAATTAGTTCAATCATTTCTTCTGAAAGATGTCTTGATACCATGCATTGTATCCACTATCAGTGGGACTCCATGACAGTATCTAAATTAAAAGGTTCTTTATTCAGTTACAGCTAAAGGTCAAGACTTAATTTAATTGAAGGTCAGGTAAAGCATAACTACTTATTCCTTGTTCCATGGGCTTTTACCCACAAAACACTAGCGCTACTTCTATTTATTTTGTTGGTATGCTGTCTTTAGTGACTGGCATCAAAATGGAGGAGATCAGCTTGATTTCCTTGACTGTGGTTCTCTGAGAAATCCATAGAGCCTCTGTTGACACCATCACTGACACCTCCAAAGCACACAGGGGCTGCACTGACAATATCTGCAGATAACATTGCTATTTCTGGGTCGGCATAATAATCTCACACCAAAATATTCAAAAGGACTTCTTACCTGAGTGGAACAGGGACGTGTCTTCTGTTTATTGCCCACTCATTCAATCATTTATTCATTCAACAAGCATTCACTGAATGCCTGTTATATGCCAGGTGCTGTTCTAGGTGCTCGAGAGAAAGCTATGAACAAGACAGCAAGGGCACTGCAGTCATAGAACACATATACCTGTGCAGGTGACACAATAATAGGGGGAAATATAATCTCTGATGGTAATAACTGCTATAAAGGCAATAAAATATGTTTTACTAGCACGGCTTGTGGAATGAAATAAATGTGACTTCTGACATTCTTTAAATGTAGTCAGGGACTTTTAGCACATCATTTTTGAAATTTACTTGGCAAAAAAGAAAGCAGACACGAACATAATCCATCACACTTTCACTAGTACACCCACAATGCCTATTGAAAAATGGCAGCCATCATTTCAGCAATGACATGGGAACCAGATGTGTCAAGGCAGACATAATCTGTTAACTTGTTATTTATTTCTACACACAGTGTAACAGAAATATCTGTGTTAAACAAGTGTGTCTGAGGCAGCAGCTGTGGCTCAGTGGGTAGGGCGCTGGCCCCATGTACCGAGAGTGGTGGGTTCAAACCCAGCCTTGAGGGCGATAAAGTGAGACTCTGTCTCTCCAAAAAAAAAAAAATGTGTCTGATTATGTGCTACCAACCTAGAGAATAGTCGTCAATAATCACCAAATGCAAGTTTGTAGTCAAGGTTTACTAGACAGATACTCTTTCCATGGGGAGGGGAAATAAGCAAGTTGACATGAGGAGAGGCCATCCCAAAGTTTGTTTCCATATGAATGCACTCTCTTGTTCTTGAGACCACGTATATATTTTCCTGTTTGCCTTGCTTCATTCTCTCTGTTCCTAGGATGTCCTATTCAATAATTCTTTCTGTGTTTGCAAATGGTTTTTATGCAGTGGATTTCTGTTTGCTTCCCTAACTTTCTATTTCACTGCTTTTCTAACTCATATTTTATTCACAGTCTGATTTCCCCAGATCCATATTTTTTCTTAGTCCTCTTGCCCTTTGGCTGCCCATTCTACAGCACACATACTGACATAATCACTATGATATATGTACATGCCTTTCTGCAGATGACCTTATGGACTGTGCTCAATTGTATTTAAAGTCTTCACAGAGAAATTATTTTAAAAATCTCCTTAGCTCTGAAAACTTCCTCGTTTTGTTTACTTTTCTTCAATGAGGTAAGAAACAAAACCAACCATTTGCATTGCTCTCATCATTTCATCATTCTTTCACAGTTTCCACTCCAATATTTGGTGTGGTCTGAGGATAGTGTATATAAAACCTGAAAATATTGATCTTCTTTCAGAATGAGAATCACATTTTATCTGAAACATCAACATGGAGTTAACTCAGGGACAATTTTACCCCCAGAGGACATTTGGCAATGTCTAGAGACATTTTAGGTTATCTCAACCTGGGGGAAAGTTGCAGCTGACAGTTAGTGGGTAGTTGCAGGATAGACATCACAGATTCTGCTAAACACCCTACAGGGCAACTCTCTACAACTAGGAATCATCTGACCTCAAATGTCAGCATTTCCACTGCTGAACATAAACTGAAGTAGATTGATATAGGACATTTTCCTTCTGCAAGTCTCGGTAAAGCTTGATCTCATCTTAGAAATACACACCTTGTGGATATTTTGAAGAATGGAACATGAAAATATGTTTTATTAATGGGGGCTTTAGCATGAGGAGAAAAAAATTTAAGGAATTAAATCATGCAATATATTGAACTATATTTACGTTCCATAATTGTGTCATTACCACACTAATAAATATGTAATGTAGTGTACTTAACATAACTGTTTTGTAAGTTAATATGTTTTTCCTGGTGCAGTAGCTCATGCCTGTAATCTCAGTGACTGGAAAGACTGAGTGGCGGAGGATCTTTGGTGACTGGAATTAGCTATGATTATACCACTGCACCCCAGCCTAGGCAACAGAGGCCTCCTCTTTAAAGAAAAAAAACAGAAAAAGATTCTAATAACTTGTAATATATAATTTAGTTCACATGATTATACATCTACAAACTATTTTCCTTAAGTTTTTTTTTTTTTTTTTCATTTTAGTGTATGGAGAGTTTCAGCAACTGCATGAAAGAAATTAGTCTTCTTGAGTTTTGTCTATTCATGTTGTTTCTCAGTTGTAACATGATTTGCATTCATTGTTTAGTCATGCTGACTTTATTTTTCAGTAATAAGAAAGGTAAGTCATTTGTTCAAGAGTGCTAGCTAGATACAGCTGAAAAATATTTCAGGTAGGTAATCTCAGAATTACACATTATATGAATACTTAACAGTGGCTCTTAATTAAAGACATTTAAAAGCTAAATTATAGAAATAAGACTCATTATTGCTGAATATAAGAAATTTAGTAAGATTTTTTTTCAGGATAAAAATACTGAGATGAGATATTTTGAATGGCTGTTTCACTTTTATTTATTTCAAAACTCAGGTCACTGATTTTATCTTGTAAACCAAAAACAAGGAAAATTATTTATAATGGTAAATACTTACTGTGATAACTTTGGCCTTAAATAATGAGATGATTTAACAATTTATCATCATGAACATGGAAGGCATGTGGAAGAAAGATTGTATCTCCAAAATTATTAAAGATTCAAAACAACAATTTCTATTTCAAATATTCTGTGATTTTGCTTGTATAAATTCCATTTCATGGCATTGCCTGAAGTACACTACTTGCGTAGACAAGTAACAAAATCCTTATTATACTATTGAGTGGCACTGAGATAAGTAGATGATTACACATGGCATTATATCTTCATCAACAAAAGGAAATGACATATAACTGCATATTTTGACCTTATTTTATTGTTTCATAGTATTCAAATTATCTCCCAGTGCTGAATGCAGAATCTGTGACAAATGATTTGGAGATGAAAGTTAGGATAGAATAATTGAGAGATCTAATTTCAGAAAAACATGGTTTCAGATTTACACTCCACAATTTACTAGCTATGGACCTCTGGGCAAGCTTTCTTTGCCGAGCTTTCTGACTGGTATTACCAGAATACACAGGCACTCTGGGAAAGGGTTGCTGAAGAAAGTGTTCTCCATAGTCTTAAGGTAGCCAGAGCCTCCTCAGCCTATGGCCTCTGGCCAAGAGTAGATTTATTTGGTTACCTCATGCGCTATACAAACATTATTAATTTTTAAGTGTGTCATGTGGTAAAAGACATTGAGAAGTTGATAACATCTGAATCTTAGATATTTTTTGTAAAGTACTGGATTGCCGTGAAAATTGAATTAGATAATTCTGTCTGGTACACAAGAACTGAATACATCTTATAAATTATCATTAGTAGTAAAAGGACAAGATATGTAATAAGAAATGTATGAGAACAATTTTTTTAAGGATCTGAATCTTTTCTTTGTACAAAAAGGAAAGGGCACTGGAAGAAAGGATTGCCTTTAGTCTATAAACTTACGTATGGTTTGATTTATTGACATCATACACATATATTATTTTTAAAAAGTGATTGTTTTATTTTTTTAATTTCAGATTAATATGAAGGTACAAATGTTTAGGTAACATTGTTTTCATTTCTAAGGTAAAGTTCAAGTTGTAAGTGAATCCTTCACCCAAGGGATGTGCTGAACACCCTCACATTGTGCACATTAGGTAAGATACCGCCAATTCCCCACTTCGCTCCCTCCAATTGCCCTTCCTCTCATCCTCTTCCCCCTTCTAGACTACACTTGTGTTTTTTCTTTCATGTGGGAATGTAATTGTTTATAATTTGGTTTCATAATAGTATTGAGTACATTGGCTACACATTTTTCCATTCTCGTGATACTTTACTAAGAAGAATAGGTTTCAAATCTGTCCAGGTAAACACAAAAGATGTAAATTATCCATCTTTTCTTATGGGTGATACTCCGTGGTATACATATACCATAGCTTGTTAATCCATTCACGATTTGATGAGCACTTGAGTTGTTTCACATCTTGGCAATTGTGAATTGATCTGCAATAAACATTCTGGTGCAAATGTCCTCGTGGTGAAATGTTTTGATTTTTGTTTTTTTTTTTTTTTTCTGGATAGATACCCAGTAATGAAATGGAAGGTTGACTTTTAGTTCTTTTTGAATTATCCATGTTTTTTGTCATGGAAGTTGTATTAGTTTGCAATCCCATCAGCAGTGAGAAAGTGTTCCCTTCTCTCCACATCCTCTCTAGCATCTACAGATTCAGGACTTTGTGTTGTGGGCCAGTCTCGCTGGAGTTACATGATATGTCAGAGTAGTTTTGAATTGCATTTTTCTGATGATTAGGGGTTATTTCTTTCAAAGAATTTCCAAGACTTCAGTGTTCTCATTCAGATTAATTGCTACAGGAATATCTTTGTTCTTTCCCTATTTTTGTTCTTGTCCTTGATGGTTCTTCCTCTAGGTTTTGAAATTAAACAGAGGGTTTCATTGTTGGGTGAGTTGTCAGTTGAAGACACTTTGTTTTTTCAAGTGGTAGTTGTTTATTTTTTCTTACCAGAAACTCTACATGCCATGCTTTTCAACCAACCTATCAAGTATTCTATTATCTCTGGCTGTGAGTTTGACAATTTTCTGAGCTTCATTTTGTTGTCAGTCAGAATATATCTACTTACTTATGAGTCTGCCACAAGCCTCCACTTCCTAGCTTCTTTCTCAATAATAACATTGAAAGAGCTGATGACAAGAGCTATGCCCGTCTTACCCTCTGGACAGATACCTGCTTATCTGAATCCATACAGTGCCTACCATGAAGTTTCCTAATTTGTGTAGACAAAATTTATATTGAAGGGGAGATAGCTGACCTTAGCAAAAAGAAGAAGACAAAATTTATGTCTTATACTTGAAATCCAGACATTGAAGACATTCTTCTATATAAGATATTTTGTACCAAAATAATTTGTATTAATATTTTAATATTCACCTCCTAATTTATGTCAGGCTCTATGCTGTAGAAAGGGTAGACAGTAGATTAAGAGTGGAATTCCACACATCCCTGACATCAAGGAGCCCACAATTTAGCCTGAACCCAAATCTCCAGGGAAGCTGGTTAAAATACATATTCTAAGTGTCCTTTGATATAGGTATCTGTGATGGGTTAGAAAATCTACCTTTTTAACAAGAATCTCAGATGCTTCTGATACATGTGACCTTTTGATGACACTTTCAGGAGCACGGTAGGAAACACAGCTAGATAAAGCATGAAGTTTGGAGGTGGGAATCATGATGATGTTCAGTGAACAGTGAAGAGGTGCCTTTACTGGTGAACTGGGTCCTTGCCATGGAATGATGTACAGATGTGAATGCAGTGGTGATATCAAACCAGAATATGTAAGACCTTGAACACCAGACTAAGGAGGTTGGATTTATTACAGATGTTATAGCATTTGAGCTATACTAAATATGCCATTCAGGAACCATTGGATGCTTTTTAAAAAACATGTGTTTTGGCAAGATTTTTGTTTCAGAATAATTGCTCATGAAAAAGTCTAAGATAAATTGAAACAAAAGGAACTTGTGAGATTCTAAAGCCAAGAGGCATTTATTATTAATTACCCAAGTGTGAGGTAATAAGTGGTCAGACTAGGGTTACAGCAGTGAGTAAATATCAAAGGCACACAGGGTTATCAAGGAACAATAAGGATCCAGACCATTAGGAGGGTTAAAAATTACAGAAAGTGGCAGTGCCCATAGCTCAGTTGGTAAGGTGCTTGCCACATACACCCAGGCTGGCAGGTTTGCACCTGGCCTGGGCTAGCTAAACAACAATGACAACTGCAACAACAACAACAAAAAATAGCCGGGCATTGTGGCAGCTGTCTGTAGTCCCAGGTACTTGGGAGGCTGAGGCAAGAGAGTTACTTAAGCCCATGAGTTTGACGTTGCTATGAGCTGTGACACCACAGCACTCTACCGAGGGTGACATAGTCAGACTCTGTCTAAAAAAAAACAGACATAGAGCAATGAAACAAAGCAGAGAAATAAAATATAAGACCATCTACCTAGAACCAACTGATCTTGAATAAAGTAGACAATAATATACACTGAGGAAAGGAAACCCAGGTTAATAAATAGTGCTGGTAAAATTGGATAGCCATATGAAGAAGAATGAAACTGGACCACTATACAAAAACTAATTCAAAATAAATAAGATGTAAGGCATAAATCCATAAAATTTCTAGAATAAAATGTAGAAAAACCTTTTTGAGGAATTGGCCTAGGCAAAGAATTTATGACTAAGTCACCAAAGGCAATTATAGCAACAATAAATAAATAAATGAAGGGACTAGATTGAATTAAAAAGTTTCTATACAGCAAAGGAAACAATCAACAAAGTAAATAGACAATCTACAAAATGAGAAAAACATCCACTAACAGGCTAATATTCAGAATCTATAAAGAAATTAAACAAATGAGGAAGAAGAACAAAATAACAAACATTAAAAAGTGGGCAAAAGACAAGACAAGTACTTTTTCAAAGAAAAAGATAGAAAAATGTCCAAGAAATATATGAAAAAAGTATTCAATATAACTAATCATGAAAGACATGTAAATTAAAAAATAATGAGATATTATCTATAATATTATGAGAATACCTATTAGTAAAACATCAGAAAACAACAAATCCTGGCATGGATGTAGAGAGAAAGGAACACTTAATGAACTGTTGGTGTGGCTTCAAATTTGTAAAACATCTATGGAAAACAGTATGGATATTCCTCAGTGACATAAATATGAACTTACCTTTTGGCCCTGCAATTTAACTGTTATCTACCCAAAGGAAAATGATTCATTTCATCAAAAAGACATCTGAAATTGAATGTTCATTGCAGCAAAATTCACAATTGCAAAGAGGTGGAATCAACCTGAGTGTCCATCAGTGCTCTTGGTTAGGAATTTTGTAACATTTTCTGAGTGATAACTAGTTAGATTTTCAATAGTCTTAGTATACTTGACTATAATATTTTAAATAAATATTTCTTTTTTATTTTATTTTTTATGCCAGATTAACGTGAGAGTACAAATGACTTAGTTACATTATATGCTTTTGTCAGGTAATGTTCAAGTCCATCACCCAGGGGGTATGCTGCAGATAGAGCTTACTAATGCCCCTCCCTCCTCCACTCTACCCTTTCCCTTTCCCCCCACTTGAATTTAATTGTGATTTTCTCTCATGTGGGGGTATAGTTGTTTATCCATTTGTTTCATATTAGTATTGGGTACACTGGACACTTGTTTTTCCATTCTTGTGATACATTACTAAAAAGAATGTTGAATAGCAATAGTGATAGTGGACATCCTTGTCTGGTTCCAGTACTATGTGTAAATGCTTTCATTTTTACTACATTCTGTATGGTATTGGCTGTGGCATCGTTGTAGCTGACCACTATGAATTTAAGAAATGTTCCATCTATGACTATTTTCTTAAGTGTTCATGATAGAAAAAGATGCTAAATTTTGTTGAATGTTTTTTCTGTGTTTATTGAGAGGATCCTATGGTCTTTGTTCTTGCTTCTATTTATGTGATGAATTACATTTATGGATTTATGTATATTGAACCAAACTTGCATCACTGGAATTATATCCACCTGGTCATGATGTATGTACTTTATCTGTAGCTGTATTCTGTTTGCTAGGATGTTATTGAATAATTGCATTCATATTCATTAGTGATATTAATCTGGAATATTTCCTTTTTTGTTGGGACTTTTCCTGGTTTTGATATCAGGGTGATTTTAATTCATAGAATGAATTGGGGGGGTTCTTCATTTTTTATGCTTGGAATAGTTTCTGCAACATAGAAACTAGCTTCTCTTTGAAGGTTTGGGAGAATTCTGGTATGAAACAAATTGATCCATGACTTTTCTTTTTTAGAAGATTTTGTATTGTTGACACGATTTAGGAGCTCGATATCAGTTTGTTCAAAATCTCTAATTCTTTCTCATTGAACTTAGGAAGGTGGTTTGATGACAGCTATTGGTTCATTTCCTCATTTTCAAATTTATGGGCAGAGAGTTTTTATAGTAATTAGTGATAATTTTTATATCTCAGATGTATCTGTTACTATTTATCCTTATTTTTTGATTGATGTTATTAGAGATCTTACTTTTCTGTTTTTAGTTAATCTGGCCAAGGGCTTATCAATTTTAGTAATATTTTTAAGAAATCAACTTTTCGTTTTGCTGATCTTCAGAATGGTTCTTATATTCTGAATTTCATTTAATTCTGATTTAATTTTGGTTATTTCTTTTCTTCTCCTAAGTTTGGGATTTGATTGTTCTTCCCTTTCTAGCTCCTTGAGATGGTTCGTTAAGTTGTTGATGTGCACTCTTTATGCTTTTTGAATATGTACATTTAACACAGCACCATACATTTTCCTGTTATGACTACCTTTGCAATATCCCACAGGTTTTTATAGGTTGTGGCTTTGTTATTATTTTATTTAGGAAATCTATTGATTTCCTTCCTTATCTACTCCTTGATCCAGCTGTCATACAGCGTAACGTTTAGTTTCCATGAGTTTATGTATGGATGAGGTTTTTTGTGGAAGTTGACATCTATGTTTATTCTTTGGTAGTCCAAAAAGATACAAGGCATTATTTACGTATGCTGTTTTAATTTGTGAGATTTTATTTGTGCCCTAATATGAGATCAGTTTAGGGGGATGATCCATAGGCTGATGAGTAGAATGTATACTCAGTTTTATTGGGATGGAATATTCTGTATATGTCTGTTAAGCCCGTTTATTCTAAAGTTGTGTTTAAGTCCACTGTTCCTTTGTTTTGTTTCTGTTTGGAGGATCTACTCAGTTCTATCAGAGAGGTGTTGAAATCCTCAGTATTATGGTATTGCAGGATATCATATTGTTCAGATTGGTTAGGGTTTGTTTTATATGTCTAGGAGCATTTAATCTGAGTGCATAAATATTTACGACTGAAATATCTTCTTGTATTGTTCCCTTAACAAAGTAGTGTCCATATTTGTCTTTCTTTTTGTTGGTTTATATCCAATTGTAATCTGTAAATAATATTGCAACTACTTCTTTCTCCTGATTTATGTGTGCCTGAAATATTGTTTCCCAGCCCTTCACCCCGAGTCTTTGTTTTGTCCTTAGAGTTAGATAGGTTTCCTGAATAAATACATAGTTGGCTTGTGATTTTTTTATCCTGTCAGCCTGTCTGTGCTGGGAATTCAAGCATTCGCCTTTATTGAGAGAATTGATAAGTATGGCGGAATTCTGTTTGTCTTATTTTGTGGAAGTTTTTTGCTTCATTTTATCACTTGTGCCATTGTTGAAGCTAGGCTTTGTCTTTTAGTTTGGGGGCATTTTTCCTTTGGTAGTGGTCCATTAGGAAAGTCAATGTGAAGAACCCTCCGTATACTTACTGCAGAGCTGGTCTTGTGATGATTTCTGCTCTGGGAAATTCTTAGGAAGCAAGTGGCAAACCATAGATCTCCCTCCTTCAACCATGGATGAAAGCCACAGCTATGACTTTGCAAAGATCATGGCTTTTTGAATCTGTTCGCTCATGGGGCTGAAGCTGAAGCTTGACCAGGTCATTAGCCTGCAAATTTCCCTTCCCCTACTGCAGGTGAAGGACATGGCATTTTGAATCTTTTGTGACCCTGACTCTAACAAAAATGGGGCTCTGTTAATTTGTTTGAGTGCAAGACTGGCACTTGGGTTGGAACAGCATGGTTTGCTATTTAGGAGCTATCCCTGGTCTTTGAGTGTCACCAGGGAATCTGCCACCAGCTCCACCCCTGACCAGCTGGGGATAATGAGGCCAGGTCTGCAGCCCTGAGGAGGAGCTTTGGGAGGCTGTGAGCAGGGGGGGCACAGGTGTGAATGGCAGCTAATATGCTCAGTCAATGGTGAAGTGGAATGACAAGCTCCCTATCTTGGGGACTCTGGATCTGATTTCAGCCACCCAGTTTTAGTTTCCAAGCAGGTCTCCTTGAATAACTATTTCATTGTGTACTGGCTTAAAAGAGATTAATGATAAAGTATTTCTTTAAAGATGATGTGATAATGGCTAGTGTTGCATTTAATGTTTGAAACATGTTCAGGAAGGGCTATTTAAAGTATTTGGAATGTATCAGCTATAAAAAAGTGCATTTAAAATATATGAAAAGTTTTTTGGTCAGGAATCCCAGTTCCTTGAATGCAGTTGCCTGGTTTGATTTATCAGTGAAACTAGAAAGTTTGATGGAGGCATGGACAAAACAAAAGCACGAGTTCATAGCAACTGAAAGTAAATCTGGAGAAAACTTAGGCATCATGAATAGAAAGCAAAGGTAAGTTTGCACAGGTTCCCGTGTAAAAAGAGAAATATTATTTAAGGACAAAGAGAATGCTTAGAGCATTCCCACAAGCAACTGGGAGTGAGTTCCTCTCACAAGTGAGAAGAGAGAAAGAGAAGGAGAGAGAGAGACATGAAAAAGTAGTGTAGAGATATAAATATCCTCTCTCTCTCCATTTGAAATTGTCTATAACTCTTTCATGGATCTCTCTTGGCCTTCAGGCACCTTTATCCTTTCATATTGGTCATTGGTTATTGTCTTTTTCCGTTGGTCCCTGATTGATGACCAACACTGACGTGGTCACTAGGTGACCTCAAGCCCACGATATTTTGCCATTTTCGGTGAGAATTACCAAGTGTTGATCACAGTGTTCCCATAATGTTTCTATGGGCCTTCCAGATTTCCTTATTCAGTATGCCAGGCTTTTTTTCCATCCCCCTTGAAATCCCCTTTTGTGTCCCATGTCAAAAAATGATTTACTTCCTTTCTAGTATATATGGAAAGTATTTAGTTATTTCTAAATGTCCTGCAAAATGAGGCCACCCGTGTCTGTGAGGGGTGTTAGTTATTCTAAACAACCCATTTTGACTAGCAATAGGTTTCAGTCTCTGTGGGGAATTTTCCTGCTGGTTTCAACTCCTCAGCTAGTTAGCAGAAGGTCAGTTATGCATTATTGCAATCACAGTTTTACCCAAATATCTCTTTCTCTATTTTTTTTTTTTTTTGAGACAGAGCCTCAAGCTGTTGCCCTGGGTGGAGTATCATGGCATTACAGCTCACAGCAAACTCCAACTCCTGTGCTTAAGAGATTCTCTTGCCTCAGCCTCCCAAGTAGCTGGGAAAACAGGAGCCTGCCACAATGCCCGGCTTTGTTGTTGTTGTTGTTCTACTTGTTATTGTTGTTTGGCAGACCCTGGCTGGATTCAAACCCTCCAGCTCTGGTGCATCTGGCTGGTGCCTTAGCCACTTGAGCTACAGGTGCCGAGCCTAAATATCTCTTTTTCATAAGCAATTTGACACAATATGCAATTTATATATTACACCTTTGTTTCCTGGTCTGTCTTTGAGCAACATGAAAAGAGATAGCTTGAGGATGTGGGATATCAAAATAAAAGAATGTAAGTAAAATTGCCTATTAGCTGCTGTCTTTTCTTGTGTAACCAGTGCCATTTTTATGAAAGACTATGTACGGAAAAGGAAACGGTGGCAAAGAGAGGCATGCAAAAAATTTTGCTTCAGTTTGAGCCCACACAAAACAGAAAGGTGAGGTGCATGTCAGACTTCTGTCAAATACTTTATAAAACAAACTTGGTATAAATTCTTACACTTCTGTGGCTGTGCATTATTTATTTCCTATCCAGTATTCACTGAAATATTTTGCTGCTTGTTATACTCTTCAGTATAATTCTAGATTAAGATCCCTCATTTGACAACTACGCCACTATGTTGTTTTCTTTTGTTCTACCTGTAATAATGGGCTCTTTTGATGTTTGCAATAGAAAAAAATATGTGCCATAAAAATATATCTATTCAATGTAAGCTCTAGAAAGCATGGATTTTTATGTGTGCCCTGCTCACTGATCTATCTATAGTGTCTGGCACTTAATAGATGCTCTGAATGAATAAAAGCATTACATGTTCTAAACTATGAATAAAATAACAATTCATATAGAAATGGATACTGACCTTAATAATAAATTCCCTTGAGAAAGGAAAAAATTCAAAGTTTAGCATTGGGCACTTGAGAGCAATCATGTCACTTGGTGTAAGTGCCCTATTGTTTACAAATTAATAATAGCTCTTCATATTCTGGTCTCCTTTCTGGAAATTGATCATTATTATCATTTTATTAGCTCCTAGAATAAATGTCTGTTTTTGCCTTCTATTATCAGTGATACGTAATGGAATTTTAACACAGTAAATGTTAAATTTCAAATATATCCATATCCTTTTATAACAAAAAAAAAATGTTTCTGCATCAGCAATGCTCTAGTGGATCAACTCATTGTGATCTACAACACTCATTCAACTGAGACATACTCTTTTTCTGTAGGGGTAGATACTTTCCTCATTAGTGTGAATTCTAACTTGTCATATTTTTGAGAAGGTACATATACCACTTAATGCTGAGTATATAATGGATATATTTCCTACTTAAAAGTCAAATTGCGTGTGATGGCATGTTTTGGGGGTAGACATTGTGAAACTACATAATGTAAAGAAATTAAGGCTGGATAATAGTTTACTTTAATGTAGTTTTCTTCCCATCTTGATACCTTTAACACAAGACTCACTCTTTTGTTAAGTATTTTGCTGCCAATTCTAATGATATATATGTCCTCCTCATATACTTTGAATTAAGAGTAGAAAGACAAGCAGCATGATAAATACATTAGAAATTGCTTTCATTTCTTTATGAGAAAAAAAAATCTACTCCTCTGTTTATACTTTATTATAGGCATTAAATTATATGTACTCTGAAAAGTCTAACGTGTCTATAACCCCTCAAATCTTGTAGTTTATAGAACATATTGGGTAGAATTTAAATGCCATAATATTTTTCAGAACTAATGCTCATGAAAGGGGCAAGAATTGTTCAATTAAATATTTAACATGGATTTTTAAATAAAAAATATATATGAGATATGTGCATTATTTTATAATTTGCCCTGTTGGCATGCAGAAATTTTTTTTTAAATCACTGTGCCTTATACACACCCCAAATATTAACTACTTATAAGCTTTTCTATATAAACAATGATAATTGGTGCATAGTTTAATCTTTGAATTCATTCAGCATATTCTTCAATATTATTTCTGTCCTCAGGAAAGTTTTTTCAAGTAAGGTATGTTTGTCAGAAAATAATATTGTCACCTCTTTCTGTATTTTTGCTATTTCTAAGAGGTCCTTTCTTCATGTATGAACATGTAGCTAGGTCTCCAATTATTTATTTTAAAATTCCATATGACTATGTATTGTGTTTTTCAAAAATTTTTTCAATAAACTTTTATTCTCCTTATTCATATTTTACTCCCCTTATTCTCCAATAAAAAAAGCATAAGAATGCTCATTGTAGCAGTGTCTATAAAGATTAAAAAATGAAAACAATGTTAATAGTTCAATCATAGAATTGAGAAAATCATGTTACGTATATGCTTTGAAATGTTTTGTAACCATTAAAATGATAAAATGTAATGACTACTGCATATTTACCTGAAAAATAAAGACATTATATAGGATTTAAAAAGCTAAATGCAAATTTGTTTTTATTTTATGATGGCATGTATGTCAAAACAAAGTAGTGCATATTTATGATGTTAACTGGAAAAATAGGAGGTTTACAATTTGGAAAAAGAGAGTTTAATTTCTCATAAAGTTTTTTAGCTGCTTGTGGTTATTCTAGCAGACTGGGAAACAGGAATCATGGACACAGGTCAGGGAAGTGTGCTTCAAGGGAGGGACAGATGGAACAGTATTTTATACTGACCAGGGGTGACTAAATATGCATATTTAACAAGCTGTATAAGGATTCATTAATATTTATAAAAATAACTATATGCCTGTTCTATGAGGCTGTCTTTTTATAGAGTGCAAGTTTAAAAATGGCCACCCTTTTGGGGTGGCGGGTTTGACCCAGGACCAGGCTTGCTAAACAAAAAACAAAAAAACAATGACCACAAAAATATTTCTTTAGGACTGGGCTCAGTGACTCATGCCTGTAATCCTAGCACTCTGGGAGGCTGAGGCTGGTGGACAGCCTGAGCTTACAGGTTTGAGAATAGCCTGAGCAAGAGCAAGAGCCCCGTCTCCAAAAATATCCGGGCGTTGTGGCGGGTGCCTGTGGTCCCAGCTACTTGGGAGGCTGAGGCAAGAGAATCATTTGAGCCTAAGAGTTTGAGGTTTCTGTGAGCTATGATGCCATGGTACTCTACCACGGGCAACAAACTGTGACTGTCTTAAAAAAAAAAAAAAAAGTCTAAAAGGTGAAACAAGGACTCAAAAATACTCTCTTTGTAGGTCCCATACACTGTTAAAACCACATCATGGTTGGTGGTTTTATATCAGGAAAGAATGCTGGTCTTGCCCTTAAGAAATAAAGAAGTTTGATGGTCATAGCAAGGAAGGGGATAAAATAATGCATGTTCAACCTCCCATCTCATCATGGCTGGGAACCAAGTCGTAAGGTTTCTCTGGGGTCCCCTTGGCTGAGAGGGTTCTGAGCAATCAGAATGGGACTTTAGGATTTTATTTTTAGTTCACAATGGGAACTAGAAAAGAGCCAGGAACAGTGAATACAGATAAGTTGTTAGAATAGTGGAGTAGATTTTTAAATTTTTTTTAGAAAGTTTCTACTGTTATTGTTAGGATAATGTTTTATTTGTTAATATATTTTTAAGTTCCAGGTAACCGCGGTTCCCCTAACCAACTGCTGATCATAATGGGCTGTAATTAATGCATTATTTTATCCTATTTAGCCTTTGGTACTGAAGTTGGGCGTATTCATGGGCTGTTAAGTTTTATGGCTCTATAACGACAGAACAGCTTCTTAAAGCCCAAGTGACCTTTAAGTAACTAAAAGATTTGTTTAGAGTCTCTCTTACTAAAGGATAAATAATACAGCCCTTTCCTTTCATTAGGAGAATTTATTTGAACAAATAAAATGTGTAAAGAAGAATTATCTACATGTTATTCATTTGTTTTGTATCACATGGATGAGATGGAATGGGAGCTAAATACCATGTAAAAGCTTAACAAACTAAGTACATGATTAATTAAAATAAGTATTGCTTCTGTCACGAAATTTTAATGTGATTCAGCTTTTTCAAGTTTAGTTCAATGTAAGTGGATATTTTCAGCCTTCTATGTTCTGACACTGGCATTATTTTACGCCTAGGTCATATACAAATACTATGAGTTGTTCCAAATCTATGTACAAGGGCAGAGAAATATATGAATTTGTTTATCAGTATGCTTTTCTTTGAACAAGGTATAAAACAAGGTCCTCATGTGTGGTCACCAGGTTAATGGCCCCCGAAGGATGCCAAACCTTAACCTAACCCCCGATGGGTGCCATCCTAACCCCCAAAACCTGGCACCTGTGAATACATTACCTTATGTGGCGTAAAAGACTTGTAGAAGTCATTAAAGATTCTGAGATGGGAAGACTTTCTTGGATTATCTGAGTTGGCTCAGGGTACACGAAAGTCCTTATAAAAAGAAAGCAGGAGGATCATAGAAGGAGATCTGAGGAAAGAAGCTTAGACCAGTGGGAAGATTCGAAGGTGCTGTATTGCTATTCACTTTGAAGACTAAAGAAAAAGTCACAAGACACAGAATGTACGTGGTTTTAAAAACCCAGTAAAGTAAGGAACTGGATTCTCCTTTAGAGTCTCTAGGAGGAACCCAGCCGTGTTAACAATTTGATTTTAGCCCAGTAAAAACATTTCAGACTTCTGTCCTCCAGAATGGTGAGATTATAAATTTATGTGTTTTTAATGCACTACATTTTTGATAATTTACTATTGAGAAATAAGCATCTAACATAAAGTATTTTAATGCTATCTCCCTGAAAAGGTTGTGTAAATATAAGTTTTAGAGCTCAAATGATAGGTGAGCACACTAGGGAAGATTTACTATTTCAAGGAAGGTCATGAAAGGATACAATTTTATATCAGAGACCTCTTTCCCATTGTGAAAAACATACTAATACTAATATTTTTATATTCTTACTTTGTTCTTTGCCACATGTTTTAACACAGAAAGCAGCACATGTTGCCAACACATAGGAGAGTGTGAGATTCTGGATTGTTAAATCCTAGAATATAGATTGAATGTTACAGAACTTCAGAAATCAATGGGATATTGGTGGTGGTGGCCCTTATAGTTGTCACAGCATGTGTATTTTAAATTTCTCTTTCACAAGGAAGTCTTATCCCTTATGCACAGAAAGACTTGCCTCAATTTGCTACTAGATCATAAAGCTTGTCTACAGTAGTGAAAATCCTAACAACCAATAAATCAGGATGAAATGGGTCTCTTATATGAATCGCTGCCATTTAGGAATTCACCAGGTTACTGAACTAAAAGACCAGACTCTGGGTGAAGCACAAGTGCTGATTAGGAAGCAGGGGTGGCTCTTCCTGGCAGTTAGAGTAAACCCTTTTTTCAAAGTAGCCTGGGGATATTTTCAGTTCCTGACCTCTCCCATTACTCTCTGTGGAAACAAAATAAAAGTCTTTCCATAGCTCTATATGTCTACCTCACACTGTAGCAAAGGTCAAAGATTACTACCATTCTAAGTAATTTCACAAAAATAATCTTTGCATATTTGTATAGGCAACAGCCTCCGATTTGTGCTTTTGCTGCAATATTACAAAAATGCAGAAGGCTCTTGGAACATTCAGCAAGTACTTTTTAGAGATTCTTTTTATATAAAAGTGCCCAGTATGTGGAGTCAAAATAGAAATCAGCAAAAATAGAAAACAAACCAAAGATGAAAAACATGAAAATCCTGAGTTATTTCAGCAGTTTTATTTTGTCCTATTGCATTTCATTTCTTTTTCTTTTTTTTTTTTTGAGACAGAGCCTCAAGCAGTCACCCGGGATATAGTGATGTGGCATCACAGCTCATAGCAACCTCCAGTTCCTGGGCTCAAGCGAGTCTCTGGCCTCCGCCTCCAAGCAGCTGGGAATACAGGCGCCCGCCACAACGCCCGGCCATTTTTTGGTTGCAGCCGTCATTGTTGTTTGGCGGGCCGGGCTGGATTCGAACCCGCCAGCTCAGGTGTACGTGGCTGGCACCTTAGCCCATTGAGCCACAGGCGCCGAGCCGCATTTCATTTCTTAATTCAGTTGTTAAACACATATCTGCAACTTCTCAGCTAAATTTGGTCATTTACCTAACATTTTATTTTCTAGTATATCAAAGGAAGTAAAGCATGTTTCATGATACTTCAGAAGTAAGCTTAAAGTTAATAGTTGAAAGTTATTATTGTCCTTTCTATGTGCAGTGACTAGGACAGTCACAAGTGACAAATTCTGGAGAGAAACTGATGAATTGGTGCTGTGCACTGAGCTAGTGATCTGGACACTGACCTCACGATGTGAGCATGTGGCATAGTTGACTTTTTTCTTTTAGTTTATAGAGACAGTGTCTCACTTTATCGCCCTCAATAGAGTGCTGCAGTGTCACAGCTCACAGAAACCTCCAACTCCTGGGCTTAAGCATCTCTACTGCCTCAGCCTCCCGAGTAGCTGGGACTACAGGCACCCACCACAACTCCCAGCTATTTTTTTGTTGCAGTTTGGTGGGGCCGGTTTTGAACGTGCCACCCTCAGGCTCTGGGACTGGCACCTTACCCACTGAGCCACAGGCACCACCACTGTGACACAGTTTATTATGACAATATGCTAGCATGACTTGAATGTACATTGATATGGTTATATAAACAGAAAAATTTGCCTGCTGGTATTTCACACATTCAGCCTCTGTGATATAGGCCACTTGTTCATTTCTGTCCACAAATGAAGATTTGTTGGCTCACTGTTTGCCACTGGTAGAATATATTCAAACTAAGGTTATAATCTTGCATGTTTTCTATTTTTAAATCGGCATTCTCTTATAATTTATACATAAACTTCATTGAAGTATAATTTATATATAATAAAATGTATTCATTTCAAGAGCGCAGTTTAGTGAGTTTTGACAAATATATACAGTCATGTAGCCATCATTAATGCCAAGATACAGAATAATGCCATGACCCCCAAAATTATATCCCATCCCTTACATTGATTATTTACTCCACAATGTTCAAGACCTACAGATCTGCTTTTGGTCACCAAGGATTAGGTTTAACTTTCCCAGAGTGTCATACAAACGAAATCAGACATTATGGGCTTTTTGTGTTTGATTGGTTTGGTTCACTATAATGATGTTGAAATTTATTCACGTGGTTGTGTGGAATGATAGTTCATTTTCTTTTAATTGTGAAGTAGTATTCCATTGAATGGATGGAGCAAATTTGTTTATCCATTTATACGCTGGAGGACATTTCAGTCAAAACCTGGAAACCCGATGTTTCTGGGTTTTGGCTATTGTGAATAATGCTGCTATTAACAATCATGCACAGGTGTTTGCACAGTCATGTTTCTATCTGTCTTGGGCACATGTCTAGAAGTGGAATTATTGGGTCATGTGGTAAGTATACATTTAGCTTTCTAAGAGACTGCAAAATTGTTTTCCAAAGTGGATACATAATTTTGCAATCCAACCCTGGCAATTTAAGAGACGTCTAAGTTGTTCCACAAGCTCATCATTCTTATTTAATTTTTGCCATTCTGGTGTGAATGTAGTGATGTATTTTTTGGTTTTAATTGGCATTTCCTGTTGACTAATGATGTTGCTTATTGTTTCATGCTTTTATTGGCCATTTGTGTACCTCCTTTGTGAAGAGTATAAAAAGTTACAAAGTTTTGTCTTCTGCTATGTCTTTTCTCTTGTCTGATTCTTAACTGAGTTGTTTATCATTTTATCATTCAGTTATAGGTATTGCTTTTATGTTTTGCATAAATGTATTTGCTAAATATATGCATCATGAATATTTTTTTCCCAATTTTGAAATTGCTTTTTCATTTTGTTAATGGTGAGGTATAATTCATCTATTTAGCTATTTGCTACAAATGTTGCATATAACCAGACTGTGTGGTGAAAGATTTAAAAAGCTCAAGAATTTTAAATTTTAGATTAATGAATTCTGATTGAGTGGCATTTTCAGAAATTCCTGAAAATACTAAGGAATACATAGACGGTATTTTTTTTATTAAATCATAGCTGAGTACATTAGTGCAATCAAGGGGTACAATGTGCTGGTTTCATATACAATCTGAAATGTTTTCATCAAACTGTTTAACATACCCTTCATGGCGTTTTCTTAGTTATTGTATGAAGACATTTGTATTCTGCATTTAGTAAGTTTTGCCTGTACCCTTCTAAGATGCACCATAGGTGTGGCCCCACCAATTACCCTACATCCACCCCAACGTCTCCCCTCCCCTCCCTTCCCAGATTCTTGTGCTATAGTTGGGTTATACCCTTCATATGAATCCTTTAAATTAGCTTCATAGTAGGGCTGAGTACATTGGATACTTTTTCTTTCATTCTTGAGATACTTTGCTAAGAAGAATGTGTTCCAGCTCCATCCATGTAAACATGAAAGAGGTAAAGTCTCCATCTTTCTTTAAGGCTGCATAATATTCCATGGT
>CAUYRH010028219.1:0-21699 GCA_963574655.1 Perodicticus potto
TAAATGAGAAAATATCATGAATGTTATATTAATCAGGTTGATAAAAATATCTCCGATTGTATGTGAAGCCCGCACACTGTACTCCATGACTGAATTATTGTACACAGCTATGACTCAATAAAAAATAATTAAAAAAAAAAAATTTATCTTATTCCAAGACTATTTTTTCTTGAATTTTGATTTTTTCTGTAAATCCAACAAAAATGTGGAATAAAAATATTTTCATGAAAAAAAATATGTGTAATCATGTTCCTTTGCTTTATATACTCCTATCCTCTTTACCGTGATTAATACACTTTATAGGACACAAAGTACATGTTAGTCTTATTTTTTGTAATCCAAACTTCACAACTTTATCCTATATGACCATTTTCAATTGTTTTCATAAGGTTGACCTTTCTTGTGACATTTTAACATGTGTTCAATTACTCATTTTACAATAATTATACAGAGGTTGAATGTTCATGTTAGGGTGGGAACAATGAGTTTTAGAGTTTATCTATAAAATTTATAAATTGTATTAATTATGTATTTTGGGTTTTTTTAAAGAAGTTATCTTTGACTTTTATTTCTTGGTAGCACTGTTTCACTGGGGTATTTCAATAAGTTAAATATGTTTAGCTATGATAGAAACTGCAAATATTACTTCTTTGTTAAATTACTACACAAAATAGAAGATAATCCTAGAATTTGATAAGCCATCAAACCCACTCTCCTTGCATTTTTAGTAGAATAGCCATTTCATAGTAATAAAAAAATGAGAAGTTTTGAAAGTAAATAAGCACAATCCTATTTCAAAGGTATGAATGATATTCAGCTGATTCAGCCTTTACCAAATTGGACTTAAATACAATTTGAAACATGAAGAAAAATACTTCGAAAGTCATTCTATCAGCTCATGAAATCTTAGTGTTGAACATACGTACTGTTCTTGCAGCAAGATGAATCAAAATGGGAAAAAAAATGGGTATGAGGACCATAGGTTTAAAGTAAAATATGTTGCAAAAAAAGATAAAAAAGATAAAAAAAAAAGTCCCAATATAATTTAAGGTGAGCTAAAAAAATCTGGAACTTTGTTAAAAACTAATGTGGTTGTTAATACAAATATAAAATATAGCTTAGAACAATATCTTATATGTAGGGAATGTTCAATATATTTGAATGGATTTTTCAGTAGCTAAAAAAAATTAATTAGAAACCAGTTCTCTAACTGCACACTTAAAGAAGTTAGGCATTAAATTTTTTTCACAATTTTGGAATATTCAGTTAACTCTTTTCTAATCCATTGATAATATTTGATTGTACCATAGTCAACGCTAAGTATGTTCAACACTATGATTTCATGAGGTCATGGCTTGACTTTCAAAGTATTTTTCTTCAGGTTTAAAATTTCATTTAAGTCCAGTTTGGGAATGGCTGAATCAACTGAATATCATTCATACCTTTTAAATAGGATTGTGCAAATTTTCTCTCAAAACTTAAGTTCTCACTTTTTATTACTATGAAATGGCTATTTCTATTAAAAGTTGTTTAAACGCTTTTTCTGCAGACTTATGGTACCCACTGTAGAGCATAGATAGCAATTATTATTTATAATTCCTTGGTCACTTTCTATATATTTTCTTTTAACTCTCATACCAGTAAAGCATGATGGCAAACATTTAAATAACTTTAAAGAAATTTTATTTTATCTTTTTGGTCTGGTGTTCTTTTTTATTTCAAATTAATATGAGGGTATAAATTTTTGGTTACATTGTTCTCATTTCCAAGGTAAAGTTCAAGTTCCAGAATAACCCTTCATGCTGAATGCTGAATACTCTCACATTGTGCACATTAAGTAAGATCCCGTCAATTGTTCTCCAGCTCCCTGTCTCTCATCTCCCCCTTGCTAGACTATATTTGTGTTTTATCATTTGTTTGGGAATGTAATTGTTTATATATTGGTTTCACATTATTATTGAGTATATTGGATACATATATATTTTTCCATTCTTGAGATACTTTACTAAGAAGAATGTTTTTCAACTACATCCAAGAAAACATAAAAGATGTAAAATCTCCACCTTTTCATATGGCTGAATAGTATTCCATGGTATACATGTGCCACATTTGTTAATCTATTCATGGGCTGATGGACATTTGGGTGCCTTTCACAAGTTGGTAGTTATGAATTGAGCTGCAATAAACCTTCTGGCGAAAATGCTTTTGTGGCAAAATGAAATGGAAGGTCAACTTTCAGTTCTTTGAGGATTCTCCAAACTTCTTTCCATAAAGGTTGTATTAATTTGCAATCCCACCAGCAGTGTAGAAGTGTTCCCTTCTCGCCACAGCCACACCAGCGGATTTGGAACTTTGTGATGTGGGCTAACCTTACTGGAGTTATATATCTCAGAGTGGTTTTGATTTGCATTTCTCTGATGATTAAAGACAATGAGCATTTTTTCTGTGTTTGTTGGCCGTTTATCTGCCAACTTCAAAGAAGTTTCTGTTCATGTCTCTTGCCCACTTAAAAAATGGGCTTGTTTGTTCCTTTCTTGTTGATTAACTTGAGTTCTCTGTAGATTCTAATTATCAGGGTTTTGTCAAATTTGTAATATGCAAAACCCTTCTCCTATTCTGATGTCTGTCTGTTTACTTTGTTTATGGTATTCTTAGCTGTGCAGAAGCTTTTTAGCTTGATCAAATCCTAGTAATTTATTTTTGTTGTTGCTTCAATTGCCAAGGATGGTCTTCCTCATACAATATTTCCCCAGGCCAATATTTTCAAGTGTTATCCCCATACTCTCTTGTAGAACTTTTATTATTTTGTGTCTTAAATTTAAATCCTTTATCTAGAAAGAATTAATTTTTGTCAAAGGTGAGGGCTGTGTGCCCAGTTTCAGCCTTCTACCTGTGACAACCAGATCTTCTAGCACCATTTATTAAACAGGAATTCTTTTCCCCATTGCGTGTTTTGGTTAGGCTTATTAACTATTAAATTATAATATGTGGATAAGTTTGTTTCTAGATTCTCTATTCAATTCCACAGATCTATGGCTCTATTTTTGTGTCGATACCATGCTGTTTTGATCACGATAGACTTGCAGTATAACCTGAAATCTGATAAAATGATGCCTCTATGTTTGTTTTTATTTCTAAGAGTTGTATTGGTTATTTCTTTTCTTTTTCCTGTTTTCATATGAAATCAAGTACTATTTTTTCAATTTCTTTAATGCAAGACTTTGGTGGGTATTGCATTAAATCTGTAGATTACTTTGGGTAGTATGGACGTTTTAATAATGTTGATTCTTCCCAGCCATAAGTATAATACATTCTTTCACTTGTTAACATCTTCTGCTAATTCTTTTCTCAGGGTTTCATAGTTTTCATTAAACAGAGATTTTGGAGCTACTTTAAGAGGTATAGAGTCTTTTATTTTATTCTCAGTTTGACTATTATTGGCAGGAAGTCTAATGATTTGTGAGCATTGATTTTTGTATCCTGAGACACTGCTATATTCCTTGATCACTTCTAAGAGGCCTGTAGTTGAGTCCCTGGGGTTTTGTAGGTATAAGATCTTGTCTTCTGCAAAGAACAAATGTTTGACCTCCTCTGTCCCCATTTAAATGTCCTTAATCTCTTTCTCTTGCCTGATCACAATGGCTAGGACTTCCAGGACTATGTTCAATAGCAGTGGCAATAGTGGACAGCCTTGTCTAGTTTCAGATAGACCTGAGCAGAAATGCTTTTAGTTTTTCTCCATCCAAAATTATATTGGCTGTGGGTTTGCTATAGATGGCCCCTATCAGCTTAAGAAATGTCCCACCTAAGCCTATTTTCTTAGTTGTTCTTATCAAGAACAAGTGCTGGATAATGTCAAAAGCCTTTTCTGCATCAATTTAGAGAACCATATGGTCTTTGTGTTCTATTTTATTTATGGGATGAGTCATATTCATAGTTTTATATATTTTGAACCATCTTTGCATCCCTGGGATAAAACTCACTTGATCATGATGTATAACTTTTTAATGTGTCACTGCATTCTGCTTGCTAAGATCTTACTGAGTATTTTTGCTTCTGTATTCATTAATGATATTGGTTTATAGGGGTTTTTTTCTTGTTTGGTCCTTTCTTGGTTTTGGAATCAGGGTAATATTTGTTTCATAGAATGTATTGGGAAGGATTTATTTCTTCTCTATGTTTTGGAATAGATATGCAAGAAAGGTACTAGTTCATCTTTAAAGTTTTGGTAGAATTCTGGTGTGAAACCATCTGGTCCAGGTCTTAGCTTTTTGGAAGATTTTTATATAGTTGGTACTATTTTAGTGATTGATATAGGTTTAGTCAAAATTTCTAATTCTTTCTGGTTGAGTTTAGAAATATGGTTTGGTTTTAAGTACTAGTTCATTTCCTCTACATTTTCATATTTCTGTGTACAGAGTTTCTTGTAGTAATTGTTCAGGATCTTTTGTATTTCTATGGTAGCTATTGTTATTTCCTCTTTATTATTTCTAGTTGAAGCTATTAGATATTTTACTATAATGTTTCTTATAGCTTGGTCAAGGTTTATCAATTTTATTAATCTTTTAAAAGAATCAACTTTTTTCCCTGATCTTCCAAATAATTCTTTTGTTTTCTAATTTATATAATTCTGCTCTAATTTTGGTTATTTCTTTTCTTCTTCTGGGTTTGGGGTTGTATTGTTCTTTCTTTTCCATATGCTTGAGATGGCCCATTATGTTGTTGACTTGCTATCTATTGTTTCCAGAAACACATCTAACCTGAAAGGATAAAACAAGTCACAGGGTGAAGGGATGGAAAACAATAACCCAGGCAAATAGAAATCAGAAAAAAAGCAGGGATCGCACTGTTATAGAGGGTACAATTGAATAAAAACCAACAAAAAATAAGGAAAAACAGGGATGGATACTACATACTTGTCAATAGAAACATACAACATGAAAAGATTTCAATAATTAACATATACACATCCTACCCAGACTTTCCTCAATCTATAAAACAAACCCTAAATGATCTAAACAATACAATATCTTCCTATGCTATAATAGTTGGAGATTTTAAGACCTCTTCCACAGTACTAGAAAAATCCTCCAAGCAGAAACTAAATAAAGAAATAATGGACTAAAACACAATCCTGACTATACAGACATATACAGAATATTTTACCCTAACAAAATTGACTATACATTATTCTCATCAATCCATGGATCATCTACCAAATTGAGCACATCTTAGGATATAAGTCTAACTTCAATGATTTCTAAAGAATGAAATCTTGTATCTTCTTAACCCATCATAAAATAAAAGTTTTGAATTCAACAGCAACAGAAATCTTTATACCCAAATAAAGTAATGGAAACTAAATAACCTTAAGCTGATTGACACCTGAGTCAAAGACAAGATCAATATGAAATCATTAGATTTCTTGAACAAAATATAATAAACCAAAAATTTTCAAAACCTGTGGGATACTACAAAGGCAATCCTAGGAGGGAAATTTATAACATTAGATGCCTTTGTCAAGGAAACAAAAAAAGAGCAAGTCAACAATCTATGATATTTTATTATTAAAGGAGATAACTGAAGTTGAAACAATTATCAAATTAGCCATGAGATTAGGCTTCCATTTCATTAACATTTAATTGTATAATATTTTTACATTTACATAAAAGTTGCAAAGATGGTACAAAGTACGATTTGGTTTTTTAATCCACTTTTCCCTTACCATATTGTAAGCAACTTTCATTACCATGGTGCATTTATCCCAAATAGAATACCAGTATTGGTGGCATATTGCAATTATCTGAACTCTAGACTTAATATGTATTTATTCATTGTTTCACGAATGTCCATTTTTTTCTAGAACTCTATTTAATGACAAGGATTTCCTGCAAAATACTACATTCTAGTCATGTCCGTTTGGCCTTACATGATCAAAGATAATGTCTGTGTCTGCTTTTATGACATTGACTGTTTTAAAGAGTATTGGTAAATTATTTTGTGAAATGTCCTTCAGTTTGAGTTTGTATAATATTTTCCTCATGGTCTTATTAGTATTATAAATTTTGAGGGAAGAATACCACAAAGGAGAAGTGTCCTTCTTAGTCACAGTCTATAGGTAGCACATGCTATCAACATGAATCATGACAGGTAATGTTATCCTTGTCACTTAATTAATACAATGTCTGTAAGGATTGACTTTTTTCCCCTTTCATACTCTGAGCCCTACCAAGTGTAGCTCATATGCAAGGAAGCAAAGGTCAGTTTAAGTTTCACTTCCTCACAGGGACAGTATCTAAATCAATTATTTTTAATTCTTCTCTAAGAAGAATTTGTCTCTTTTCTTCCATTTAATTTGAGCCCTGGCTTATATGGAGCAAAATGTTAATCTAGCAAAGAAAGAAGAAAGAAAGAATTTTTAAATGACTTTATTTTGAGAAAGATAAAGAACTTAGAAAATGTGCTTCTTCTTTCCTTTGAGATTCTTGACATGTACAAAAAATATTTGGAAACTGGATGCCACTGTTTTGTAATGAAAGCTTGTAGGAAAAGAAGAAAGAAAAAAGACAGGACATTAAGATCCCTTCACAGTTCTTAAATATTCATACATATACCAGCTATGGCCTTTAAGCATTTTTATTGAAGGATAAAACCTTACATGTCAAAATACTTCAAAAATATTGTATTTTCAGGTCAATTTCTCTGAAAAATGTCAACATCCACTCATCCATCAGTTTCCAGTAAAATTTGGTGTGTGTCTTAAAATATTCTGTTGATGACTTTATCTTCCCTCAACAAACCTTAGTCAAGACAAACTACTTTGCTATTCTAATTTTTGCAAACTTCACATCATTTCAAGGACTTTTAGTGTTTTGAGTTCTATCCCAAATTCCAAAGTATGATTTACCATGATCTCAAAACCAAAGGCTACACATATAAGACGGGGGATATAAAACACTTCATCTACAATATGTGTATTTTCATACTTCTAAATCAGTTGTAGAGGAAAATAAGGCAAAGATTTTTGCATTTTTAGTACTTTTATTTTTAAATGAAATATGATTAGAAAGTATGAGTGATGGAAACAAAGCATCAATTATGCAGCCAAATTCCTATGTATTACAGAGTTTCTGAGAGCGATTATGATGAGGAATGACTCAGTAGAGCTGAGAGGTCCCACCTTTTATGACCCAAAATTATTAAACAAAATAAATAGGTTGAAAGGCAAGACTTTTATTACATCATACAATTTGAGCAATTTGGTAAGGCAATATTTTATCAGCTACCACAAAAATTTGTATAATTAGTGAAGTAGGAAAAAATAACTCATAACTTCTCTTGGTAAAGCTTGCAGTTGTTTTCTATTGTCTTTTAGTTCAGAAGAACCAGGGATAAAGTAAAATAATGACTAACAAGAAAAGCCTAATATCCTTACCACAAAGTGTGAAAATCTGATAAATTCGAGGAATCTTCCTGAAGAAAACAATATTGAGTATAATAATGATATTTATATTCAGACCTTTGCTTCATATCAGGTTCAGCTGCTTTGGCTCTGTTTTTGTACTACTTCTTTTTGTGTAACAAAATACATTTTCTTTTGCACATTTTTTCTTAAATTTCCTCCTAGTGGTGAATATTATTTTTGTCTTATCAAGTATTCATATTCATTCAACAACAAAAGATACCGCAAAACTCGACTTCTCAACCTCAAAGACCTTCAGCAAGAATTAAAGGTTACACATTAATTTCAAAAGAAGCAAATTGATTTTAAGGCTCTTATTAATCAGGTAAAACAGGAAAATGCATTATTCTTGATGACAAATGCTTAATGGTTTAAGCTCTCCTCCTGTGCTATGCTTTGGGCCTTGTTTCACAGAATTACACAAAAGGAAACTTTTTCTGCTATTTTTTCAATAGTCATAAAAATCATTACCCAACCAATTGAGAATTTTAATATTGTAATTTTAAGTTTCATTTTTAAAATTCCTTTTGCTGGCTTCTTCCTAGTCATGTATTTAAGTTATGCTTTTTTCTTAAAAAATATCAGTTAGCTTAAGAGGGTCTACAGATCTTTATAGGCATTGTGTGGATTTCAATATTAGGAAACCTGAACAAGATTTGGTACATGCAGAAAACAAATGGCCCATGCAGGTACATCTGAATGAGCCAAGGGACCTGCCACATCACACACCAATTCTCTTCAAAGCCAGAGGACTGTGTCTTTCTCTTAGAGAGATGGAATTATACAAAAGAACAAAGGAATAAGGAAAAAAAATTACCAATCTTTGTGAAATTACTATGGCAGGAGCTAGCCCAATTTAAATCCCATTCCCTTGTTCAATTTTCCTCTCTTGACTGGAGTAGCCCTGAGGAATGAGAAAGGGATTGAAGAAGAGTTGAGAGAATGAGTTCCAGTCAAAAAATACCACACAAGTGATTTGGCATGAAGTATTCAATTCTTGCTGTAGCTGATCTAATCAAAATGAATGAAAGAGTCAAAAAAGGTGGCATGTATTCCACTGAGTAGGAATGAATGTTAACAGATACTTCATCATGACAGACCTGGTCCATCAGCCCCCAAAACCCTGAAGACTATGTCTATTATTCCTTTAATCATTTGAGCAAAACTCCATCCGGCTTTAAAGGGTGAAGGCGATAAGTACTCCTTGGGAAATTATTCCATTAACAAAACATTTCTTAATCCCTTTGTGTTTTAATAAGTGAAGAGACTATATGCTCATAAATGTCTGCCACTTACTCTAGCAATGACTCAGTTTCTTTTTGGCCCCACTCAGTGTACTAAAACAAACAAAAAAGGGTTATATGTCTGACTGCATTTTAAACACACTGTACTATCCTAAATGAAAACTGTTTAGGATAAACTGCTCTTCCAGTGTTATCTTCCATGAATGCATAAATCTATTTTTCTCCTATGCTTGAAATTGATTAATGTTGAAATACAGTCATTCATCTTCAAGATGGAGAATATTTAGAAACTGAAAACTTTTTAAGTTAAGATTTGAAACTTAATGCGGGGTGTTTCTGCTCTAAGGGTGTATCCTATTTTCCTGGCTATAGCTTTATCATCATCAAAACTGTTTGTACTTGAGTGGATGATACACAAAGAGAGCTAGCCAGTTACATAATAATAATTACCTTCAAAAGTTGGCAAAATATAAACAATCAAATAAGTGTATGTGAACAAGTAACTATGGTAATTCAAATGACACACTACATGCATGTCAGTTATCATTTGAAAATGAGTATTAAGAATGTACATTTCTGTTGTCCACAGACTTTTCCCAAGCTGTTCACATTTTTCTCCCAGATTAGTTAATGGCACATTTTCCACTGTTCAACATATGCTAGAAGACTGAGAACAATTCCTGATTCTCCTTATTTCTCACCCCTTACACTGAATCATCAATCATGTCCTATTGATTCTAATGCTTAGAAATATTTTCAATCTTATCTTATCCATTTCCATGTTGTCTCAGCCTATGCCCTTTAATTTCTATCCTAGAGTTCTTCAAAAGCTGTCCACTTTCTCCAGCTCCCTACATATAATCCATTTACAATACAACCAGAGCCAGATTTCTAAGATAAAGGACTAATTATTTGACTTCTCAGCTTAAAATCCTTAAGTGGCATACTATTTATCAACAGTCATATCTAAACCCCTGTGCATGGAAAATATAGCCTCCTTTTTCTGAGCTTTCCTCTCCAGCACATGCACCATGAACTCTACATATCTTCCTATAGTTTCTTGTACATATATATTTGTATAGTTTCTTGTACATATATATTTCTCCCTCTCACCTTACACTTTCTCTGTTGACTAAATAATATTATCTCTCATTTTCTACCTCTCCAGTAAATATGTCTCTTCCATCACACATCTTCATATTCATGGAGAACTTTCACTCTTTGTTCAATACTAAATAAATTCAAATATTTCTCTTCTAGAAGCATTCTGTGATGTTTCCAGGAGACACCGTGCTACCTCAAAACATTATTTCTACCTCTGCTTCATCACTTACAACTTCATGATAATTGGATGTTATTACATCTGTCTCTCTACATTGTTTTTTGTTATATCTGTAGCAAATAGTAGGTGCCAAATTAATGTTTGACAGATGAATAGACAGGTGATTGAATGAATTGACAAAACTTGCTAAATAAATTGGTTATTTAGTCAGAAATACTTATTGACTAAATACTCTGATTAACAGGATTTTTGATAAGTATTGACATATAACTTTTAAAATAATGATTATTTATAAATTGATTCTCATAGAATTATTATTAAATTATAAATAATTATCACTTAAACAGACTACTAAGTAATCAAAGATATCTACATCACACTTGTACAGTATCTGGTTCTAAATACTTAAGTCTGTTTAATTCTAATTTTAGAAATTGTACATATCACTAAAGACAAGATATTGCTTTCCTTTTTTATTTTTTGTTTCAGTTTACTGTGAGGGTACAAACAACCAGGCCATAAATTTTGAATTAGTTAGGTAGAGGGCCTCTGATAGTTGTATTCCACACCCAAAAGTTGTGCCATACACGCCTATGTTGTGCCCATCCAGTGGAAGCACACCAATCCTCCCTCCTCTGTTCCCTTTCCCTCAGTCCCCTCCTCCTAACTTGAATAGAATTAAGTTTTTCTCCTATGTGGGTATGATTTACATCGTCTACTGGCTTGATAATAAAATTGATTACATAGGACATTTGCTTTTCTATTCTTGTGTACTTTACTAAGAAGAATGTGTTTCAACTGCATCCAGGTTAATACAAAAGATGAAAAGTCTCTATCGTTTTTAGGGCTGAATAGCTTTCCATGGTACAAATATACCATGGCTTGTTAATCCTTTCCCAAGTTGATGGTCATTACATTTTTTTCACATCTTGGTGATTATAAATTGAGCTGTGATAAACATTCTAGGGCCAAATGTCTTTATGATAAAATGATATTTTTTTCTTATAGGCGGATGCCTAGTAATGGGATTGCAGGATCATATGGGAGATCTAGTTTGAGTTCTTTCAGGATTTTCCATACTTCTTTTCAAAGAGACTTTATTAGTCTGCAGTCTCACTAACAGTGTCAAAGTGTCCCTCTCTCTCCACACCTGAGCTAGCATCTGCAACTCTGGGATTTTGTGATGTGGGCTATTCTCACTGGGGATAAATGATATCTCAGGGTAGTTTTGATTTTCATTTCTCTGATGATTAGAAATGATGAGCATTTTTTCAAATGTTTACTAGCCATTCATTTGCCTTCCTTGGAGAAGGTTCTGTTCATGTCTCTTGCTCAGTGATAGATGGGATTGTTTGCTCTTTTTTCATTGATTGAGATCTCTATAGATCCAAGTTATCAAGCCTCTGTCAGATTCATAATATCCAAATATCTTTTCTCATTTGGAAGGTTGTCTGTTTGTTTTAATTGTTGTGTCCTAAGCTGTGGAAAAGTTTTTCAGATTAATTGAGTCCCATTTGTTTATCTTTGTTGTTGTGGGATTGCCACTGAAGTCATCTTCATAAAATCTTTCCCTAAGTCGACACTCTCAAGACTCTTCCCCCATACTTTTTTCTAGGATTTTTATCATTTCATATCTTAGATTTAAGTCTGTTATCCATCTTGTGTCAATTTTTATAATCAGGGATAGGTGCTAGTCCCTTTTCAGTCTTTTACATGTGGTTATCCAATTCTCCCAGCACCATTTCTAGAATAGGGATTCTTTTCCCCACTATATGCTTTTGTTTGGTATATCAAAGATCAGAAGGCTAAAAAAGAGTGGTTTCATCTCTTCGTTTTCTATTCTGTTCCACTGTCTATGTCTCTGTTTTTGTGTCAATACCATGCTGTTTTGATCACTGTGGACTTGTAAAATAACCAAAAGTCCACTAGAGTCATGCTTCCAGATTTGTTTTTATTACTAAAAGTTACCTTGGCTGTATGGAGCGAATTTTCTGGTTCCATATGAAATGAAGAATTGTTTTTTTCAGTTCTTCAAAGTATGATGCTGTATTTTAATGGAGATTGCATAGAATCTGTAGATTGCTTTGGTTACAATACACATTTTAACAATGTTGCTTCTTCCCAGCCAACAGCATGGTAAGCACTTCCATTTGTTAGTATATTCTCCTATTTCATTCCTTATGGTTTCATAATTCTCTTTGTAGAGGTTGTTCACCTCTTTTGTTAGGTATATCCCTAGGCATTTCATTTTCTTTGAAGCTACTATGAAGGGAATTGTGGATTTGATTAGCTTTTCTACTTGGCTGTGGTTGGCATATACATAGGCTACTGATTTGTGGACTCTGATTTTATATCCTGAGACATTACAGTATTTCTCTGTCACTTCCAGGAATCTTATGGTTGAGTCTCTGTGGTTTTCTAAGTAGGAGATTATATCATCTCTTCTAAATCCTCCCCATAAGGAGGCCCTTTATATCCTTCTCTTGCCTCACATTATTAGCTAGAACTTCTAGCACTATGTTGAATAGCAGTGGTGATCAGATGTCCTTGTCCAGTTCCTGTTGTAAGTGGAAAAGGTTTCAGTTTTCCTTGATTCAGTATGATATTAGCTGTGGATTTGTCAAAGATGTCTTCAGTTAGTTTAAGCAATGTGCCACCATTGCTCATACTTTTAAGTGTTCTTCTTAGAAAATGATGCTAAGATTTATGAAATGCTTTTTCATAAGAAAAGAAGTATGATCTATGGAAAGGATCATATGGTCTTTGTTTCTATTGATATGGTGAATTACATATATGGATTTGTGTCTGTTAAACCTCTCTTGCATCCCTGGGATGAAGTCTACTTGATCATGATATATAATTTTTTTTAATGTGTAGCTGTAATCTAGTGGCTAAAATATTGTTGAGCATTTTTGCATCAATATTCATTAGTAAAAGAGGTCTGTAGTCCTTTTTTTTTATTTGGGTCCTTTCCTGGTTTTGGAATCAGGGTGATGTTTGCTTCATAATGTTGGGGAAGGTTCCTTCCTTTTAAGTGTTTTGGAATAGGTTCTCCAGTATAGGTACAAACACTTCTTTGAAGGTTTGATATAATTCTGATGTGAAGCCACCTGGTACAGGGTTTTTGTTGTTGTTGTTGTTGCTGCTGCTGCTGCTGTTGTTGTTGGAAGACTTTTTATCGTTTCATCAATCTCAGTGCTTGATATTGGCCTATTGAAAAGATCTATTTCTTCCTGGTTAATTCTAGGATAACGGTGTGATTGAAGATGTTGATTCATTTCCTCCACATTATCAAATTTTTGGGCATAGAGTTTCTTGTAGTAGTCAGAGATAATCTCTTGTATCTCTGTGGTATCTATTGTTATTTCCCCTTTTTCATTCTGATTGGGATTACTAGAGATTTACTTTTCTGTTTATACTAATCTGACCAAACACCTTGATTTAATTTATCTTTTAGAAGAAACAATTTTTTAAATGTTCTGAATGATCCTGTTTTCAATTTTATTTATTTCTCATTAAATTTTAGTTATTTCTTTTCTTCTGTTAGGTTGGGATTAGATTGCTCTTCCTTTTCCAGATTCTTAAGATGCTTCATTAGGTTGTTAATGTGCTTTCTTTCTGGGTTTTGGATGTAGGGATCTAATGTGATAAATTTTTCTCTTCCAGTATCCCACAGGTTTTAGTAGCTTTTATTGTTATTATGTTTGGGAATTTAATTTCTTCCTTTATCTTTTCCTTAACCCAACTGTTATTCAAATTAAACAACCCAATAAGGTTGTTTAATTTCCATGCCTTTGTGTGGGGATGGAAATTTTTGTTGGAGTTGAGTTCCACCTTTATTACCTTGTGGTCTGAGAAGATATAAGATATAATTTCAATTTTTTAAATTTTGCTGAGGTTTGATTTGTTTCCTAGGCTACAATCTATTTTTCAGAAGCTTCCATAGGCTGATGTGGAGAATGGATATTCCTTAGCTTGCTATGGTGTGTTCTGTACATGTCTATTAAGCCCAATTGCTCTAGGGTCATGTTTAGATCCCTTGTATTTTTGTTTAGTTTCTGTTTAGATGATCTGTCTAGTTTAACTAGAAGGATGTTAAAGTCCCCATGTATTATGTTGTTATAGGATATCATATTGCTCGTACCAATCAAGGTCTCTTTCATAAATCTGGGTGCATTAAAGTTGGATGCATAAATATTTAGAAATAAAATGTCCTGTTGTTATATTGTTCCCTTGGCCAGTATGAAGTGACCTATAATTTTTTCCTTCAAAAGGGTGCTTTTGATATAAAAAGTTATTCTATTTTGTAGTGAAATATAATACTGCCTCATAAACCTACTGAATCTTTTCTATCTGCACACTCTCTTCTTGTAATAATTCCTCAGTTTAATGGGCAAACTAAAGTTCTACTCATACAACTTCCTAATTTGTAATGAAGGATAGAAGGCTGCAAAAGTATACTCTATCAGGAAAGAGAAGAGAGAGGATATTAGGAGTCAAAGACTACATAAGGCTCTGTATGAGGAAAGTAAATTGATGGAAACATTGGAGAAGAACCAAAAATAAAAGGTACCACCATAAGGCAATTCATAGTTACTACCAAATCACTGCAATTGATCAGCATGCAGATGGGGAAAGATTGATCTGGTTATGCTTTCCTTTCTTGTCTTTCCACATTCTAAATATTCTAATCCAATTTTTCTTTCCTTCCAATTTTCAAGACAAAAATTTTAAAAAATCCTAGATTTCTAGAATTTTTAAACCAGTAAAATATTTTAAAAATTGATTATAAACCAAAAATCACATTATAACAAAGATATTTGTACCAGAATGTTTATTGCAGCCCAATTCATAATTGCTAAGTCATGGAAGAAGCCCAAGTGCCCATCGATCCACAAATGATTATTTAATTTAAAAAATAATAAAAATAAATATTAAAATATTGATTATAGAATATAAAATATTTATATAAAATGGTAATGATCTAATTTTTCCAAGTAAGAGCATTAGAAAGGTAAACAAACTACTTTTTATCATCATAATTTATAAAATATGTTTGATGTGCAAAGGATTTTACTGCAAAATATAATAATAGGCATTGTACTTCATTTAACTGTATGAAAACTAACTATTTTTCTTCGGGATGAGTAAGAACCTAATGCTAGACTGACCATAAACTAAAGACCAATATCTGGGTACCATGTCTCTCATGCTGGGAACAGGGCACAGACTTCTCCTTTTAAAGAAGGGTGAGGTACAGATAAATCAGTTACAAGATGATAAAGGAAAGTAAAAGATCCAAAACCAAAAATCATGTTCCTCAGTTTATTAGTGATAGTATTTTTTTAAAGCATCAAGATCTCTGATAAATCAGATCCAAAGAAAAATGTTTTGAAAAATGAATTAATATTATAAGGTTAACATTTATGAATATCCATTTTTCTTTTAAGAAGGCTATAATCAACACTTCTACCTAGCTTTATCAGTTACCTTTTTCATTATTGCTCACTGACTTTTGGGGACATTGATTTCATATTGTGAAAATACCTAACTCTCTAGGTAGTACTTAATTTCACCTCCTTTTTCATAAAGATGAAATTAAATCTACCTCTCTTCTCTTTTCAGTTGGACAAGACACCAGCATTATGGTAATTTAGGACTCAAGTAATGTAACAATTTAGAAAGAATGACTTCTTTGAATTGTTCAATCCAATCTGATTTGCAATCCAAATTGTTTATAAGGAAGTTAGTGTTCTTAATGCCATGTATATATTACCTTAGAATAATGCCCATAATATCTATATACATACATACACATACAGTTTTTGAAAGATGCTAGCTACTAGCATCTGTCAAGCAAAAATTGTCAAGAAGAGGTGAGGATGAAACTGCAAGGTAGTAAAAGCATTAGTTGTGGTCTTAAGAATTGTAATTTGGGAGACAACAGAATCTGCCAGAAGCCAAATTATGTTTCAAAGAGACAAAGTGGAAAAGGTATCTTTAAAAGGATGTTGATTGTGATAACACAAATTGTTTTAAAAGAATTATCATTGAGGGAGGTGGCTTAGTGAGTCCATAGTTCATTGGTTGTTGATGTTAAGGAGTTGTAGCAATAATAAATTTTAGAGGTTATTAAATATTAAATGTCTAATTTCCTTACATACTAAGTTTGACAGTTGGTATCTTTGGCATTTCACTTTGACACTCCTTGTCTTATTTTTATTATTAGGATACACCCTCATTCTTCTGAATGCACATTTTTGCTTGTGATTATCTTCCAAATTTTTGAAGCAATTTTTGTGAAACCACTAATAAGTCAAAAATTCACATTATTTTCCAATATGAATCTGTCTTGGAACCAAATGCAGTGCATACAACTCAAAAATAACAATGAGGTGTTTGGAAAGGAAGTGGTTAATGAATGTACAGTATGCCAATGGTTTGATAAGTTCCATTCTGGTGATTTTAATCTCAAAAGTGATATATGTGGATGACCTGAAACCAAGATGTGTGATAATGCGCTAAAAGCTGTAGTGGAAATGAATCCATTTCAATCTATGCATGAATTAACACCAAGTTTGAAGTTACTATTCCAATAATATTGGACCATTTGAAACAAATCAGCAAGGATGGTACCACATGAAGTAAAGAGTCAGAAAAGAAATGATCTCTAAGCTTGCCTTTGCCCTGATGACATAAAGGTAACCCATTTCTATAACATGTGATGAAAAATGGATCTTTTTTTTGACAATCACAAGCATTTGGCACAGTGGTTGGATAAAGATGAAGTGCTGAAACACAGTCCAAAACTGAATATTCATAAAAAAAAAAAAAGAGCTAATGGTGTGTGTTTGGTGGCCCAGCAGTGGTATTATGCACTATGGCTTTATAAAACCTGGTCATTTAATTACAATGATGTTTACTACTACCAGTTTGATGAAATAATGAGGATGCTTGTGATTGAGCACCTGAGATTGGTCATGAGAGACAGATAATCCTTTGGTAAAACAACACTCAACCACATGTCACACAAACAATGCTGTTCAAACTACTGATTCTGGACTTGGAAACTGTGTCTTCTAACATCTTTACCAGATCTTGGACCAATTGACTACCACATTTTCCAGGCTTTTGATCACTTCTTTCTAGGAAAAGTACTCAATTCTCAACAAGTTGTGGAAAACGCCTTTCTTGATTTCATCATCTCTCCCACTTCAGGCTTCTTCACTTCTGGTATCAACTACTGTTAAAATGGCAAAATGACATTGACAGTTTAGGTGCATACTTTGATTAATTATACTGCTTCCTGTTTGAGATACAATAGACTAAGCTTTTGATTCAAAATCAAACATTTCATATTTAATGGCCTAAATAGCTGTTTCTAGAATGTTGTGGTCATGATGGTTTGGCCCATATCAAAGTTTGAGGTATGTTTCCATTTTATAAGTTTGAAGGTCCTGCAGGTATTTCCACTTAGAATGGCTCCCCAACTCCGTTTTAGAGCTCTGAACTAAAGTGACACCATTTTCTATATCACATTTCAGAAATGTTACCTATTAAAACTACAGCTTAAATATTTAGCTATCATTTCATTACAGAAGTTTATATTTACTAAATACTAATATGTTGTGATATGTTTACTATTTTTTCACTCTGAGATAAACATTACTGTACAGTGAAAAAAATTGGAGGGCTACTTAACTAAAAAACTAATGACTGTACCATTCATTCAATGGGTATTTACTGCACCACCAAACATGTTTCACCTATTAACTTCTGCTTTGCTCTTCCTTCCTGAATTTACCTACCACCCTCCCACCACCACCACACACATACCAGAATTGTTCTATCTAGGTCTAAAGGCAAACAAACAAATCAACACAAACTTTGAAATCACAAAGAATGGCTTCAAAATTTGGATCAATCATCTGACTTGGGTGAATCTCAGGTTTCTCAAACTTATTTGGGAATATAATCTATATTTTTATACCTGTTTGCTTTGCATTTTGAACAAAACTTGTGTATATTATATAAATAAGGTTTATTTTCACCTTTCATTCAGCTTTAGAAATTTCAAATTATTTTACAGAGATGCCTCTGATTCTCTGGAAAGCACAAGCTAGAAGAAAAAATGTTATTCATAGCATCATTCATTGCTTGAATATTGTACAGTATAAATATTCAAGAGTAAGCAAAATAACTGGATAACTGAAATAAACTGATTCATTCTAAGGTGTTCTGAGCAGTGTTTCCTAGTGATAGCAGAACATGATACTTGGTGAAATAGCAACAGACAAGGTGATATTAGCTTACTAAATGTACTAGTCTGAAGTCAGGATACCTTAGCCTCAAAAGCTAAAAACCTGATTTTACCTATTTGTGACCTAAATCTACCACTTGTAATAGATTTGCATTAACCAAACTCAAGAGATTTAAGTTTAAAACCAGAATGCCAAATTTCTCTGTTTAGGAGAATTATTATTTGTGCTGAAATGAAAGACACTAGGGTCTTCTTTCTAACATGTACTGACTGTCCCTGTAGGCAACACTAGAGAATGTCAAGTTGGAACCTGAATATAGTTCTTTTAAATTCAATATGAAAGCTTTAATGTAACTGTAAAAAGCACTAGGTAGGTAAAATTTTGCACTCAATCTGTTATCTCTCAATAAGTAAGCATCAAAGAAAGCGAACTCATGATCAGAAAGGTTTCCTGGGAAGCATGGGACCAGAATAAGTGGAGTATACATTACCTCAATACCAATAAACCTTTGAAACACATAAGAAAAGTTTATGTATTTTTTTCCTACACTCTAGAGTCATAACTGCCACTTGAACTAGAGAGATGGTCATTTCCTTTTAGGCTATGTCTCTAAACTCCATACTGTCTATTATACATCCCTTCCATAATATACACTGAGACCTTTGATCAGAGTACAGGCAAATATTAAGAGACCTGAGACCTGTTTTCTCAATCCTGTGGAAATATTGTTCTGCTTTTATATGTTGACTTTGAAAAGATAAATCTTTTTTTCACTTTCTTTCACTTCTCTTTCACTTTTAATTCTTGAGCCCGAACCCAACATCTTCTGAAAAGAACAGTTCCAGGACATGTGATGTGAGTGGGCATGATAAATAAGGAAAATGTCTTTACAATTAGACAGGGAGCTTCATCAGAAAAGAGAACTGAGGGAAAAGAGAGACAGAGAGGATAACAGAAAAATGTTCTAACCATGGAAGGGAAGAGAAGTGAGGAAAAATGGAGCCAGAGAGGATAACAGAAAAATATTCTAATCAGGGAAGTTCTGACAAAGCCAGATTTTGCTTTGTCATTTTCTATAGTATAGATCTACAGAAAATATACTGCACATTTCAGCTCAAAACTAACAAACTCTCAGTTAACTTGGATCTCAATCCTTATGCTATAAAGTTACAAAGGCAAGAACATGAAATATTCAATTGTTTGACCTTGGTCAACTGTATCATCCCTCATGGTCAGCTTAGGTACCAAAATCACACCATGGCAATTTAATAGGGTAAATTTGAGAAGCAACAAGTATAATATTACTCCTTCCTTCTGACTCTCTTAATGGAAAAATTGAATGTAGACCTCACGCACCAAAGGAAATTCCCAATTATAGAATTGAATAAAAAGATTTGACTGTAGGATCACCTAAATACAGCAAATTATCTTGATGATGTGATAGATTTTCTTTTCAGTTGTGAGTCTTATGACTCTTTTGATCATCATGCCTACTTCTGCAGCATTTCGATTATTGCAAGTTGCCAGAGGAATGGAAATCTCAGAGAGTCTTGCAACGTATTTACTTATAGGTGCTTCAATAACCTAGAAAAATGATCCCTCCTCACCACTATTAAAAGTAAAAATTCCATACAGAATGTTTCGGTTATGCAACATGATGCCTTCAGGGGACGTAAAAGGCTATCACCATTTCCCAACCTGACTGACTTGATGAGCCACCAATACAATGACATCATGTTGGGTATTTAGTAGCTTTGTTCTAGTATCTCCAAACTCCCCCTGACATTTCCCATCATCACTCTGAAAGTGAAGACCTGTACTTTGATGTTAAAGGGGATATGTATTTATTTTCTGAGAGCTACAAGTCACCATAGTGCTATTTTCATTACTTTAAACACCATTCTCTTTGAGTAAGAAGCACCTCTTGACAATTTGAATTCTGCCAAAAATACTTTGCAAAATTTACTATTTAATTCCTTTTGTTGCTTGAAACCCTAACCCTGTTGTCTTTCTGTGATTATGGTTCAAAATTTTCTTCTGCTGCACCATGGGTTAGTAAATAGAATTAAAAAAAAAAAAAAAGACCAACCAGAAGGAACTGATATTTTATCCTGTCCCTGTAGAGGGTTTTCTGAAATATAAAAATAAGAAATGTATCTAGAGAATGCATTGAAGGAACCTCTAGGACATAGGTGAATGGGTGTATGTGGCAATGTTTCCCCTGCCTTAATATATCCAGTGAATAAAGGTCACATGCAATACTGTCCAGGTTGCTGCATAATCTTGGAGTTTAGCTTGATGCTCTCATCTAGTGGTAATCCCGACCCTTTCTCTCTCTCTCTCTCTCTCTCTAAAACAAACACAGCATGACAGTATTCTAGACATAACATTGATTCTATTGTAATTCATAAAGCAGTTAAACATTCAAATACTTTAACACATCATCCTTACCCCTGATTTCCATGTACCCCTAACCATAGGAAAACATTATGAATTAAACATTTAGCAAGAATTACTATTCACAAAACATACTAGAGAGTGCTAAAACCAAAAGACCTGACTTCTTGGAAATTAACAAACCTTCAGGGTCAGGATCTGTAGTGAGTTTTGTCTTTGCTTTGCTTTGTTTAATTAGACAGTAGGATGAAAACTAGAGAACAAAGAATGAGGGACAGAGAAAGAATTATCAATCTGTTTATAACATAGAATGATGGATTTGTGCATTTGGGAAAGGTTAGAAGACAGAATAGAAAAAATTACTCAGTGATCAAGGATTTCCTTTTAAATTATTTGATAAATTTGCATTAGTTGTCATTTTTTGCCCATGCTGGGTAATGCTTTATGAATACTTTCCTCTTGGGTTTTCTGCAAAAGCAAGATGTGTTTCTTATGACTTTATTCCCTAAAGCCTCATTCTGAAATAAACAGTTCATTGCTATTAAGGTTTTTACAGAGCAAGTTCTATTTCAATGGATACATAATTCAGAAAAAGGAACTGTGTAAAAACCATTCTTATCCTCTCATTTCTTAAAGTATGGAATTTCTAACTTGTTCCTCTTTTGTCAGGTGAGTTCTGAGGCTCTTTTTCCATTTCTTTTTGGAAAGTAGCATACCTTAAGTGCAAATTGTTTGTCTCCTAAATGGAAATGGCTGCCAATCTATAGAGTCTTTTCTCAACATTGTATAATAAAGGAGCATAGCACATAAATCACATAGCAAGGCTCTGTGCACTCTAAGTTCTTAGACTTTATATCTACCTAGAAATTTGACTATAAATGCATGATGTCTCCAAATTTGGCCTTTAAATTCAGTTTTTAAATTCTCTGCTTTTGGATATAAGAATGAAAAATGAAATGGATGCCTAGTTCTTATGCATGCAAAATTCCTGAAAGAGCAAAGCAAGAGGCATAGAGTCTGTGAACATTTAGTTTTATGAGGGTGTGTTTAATA
>CAUYRH010028222.1:0-72076 GCA_963574655.1 Perodicticus potto
TTAAAACTTTAATGTATAATTTTCAATAAAAAAAATTTATCCCAAAAGTATTATTTTTTTAAACCACCCCCCCCCACCCCCCCAAAAAAAAAAAAAAAAAAAAAAAAAAAAAAACAACTGTAATGGGAAATCTGGCCCAAATCCACTTAAACTCTTGAAACCTTCACCTTGGGACTAACTTTCTTTATGTTGTGCCCCATCAAGCTTTGAATGAATATAGTGAGAGTCTCAACCAATCAGGTGCAGAGAGAAGTCTTTGAGAACCGTTTCCAGTCCAAGATCTCACTCTGGTGTCTATTACCTCACAGCTGTGTAGCTTCGGACAAATTACTTAACCTCTCCGTTTTTCAGTTTTCCAGTGTGTAAAACTTGGTTGTTATTACCCACCTTGATGAATCATTGAGGAAATTAAATTAAATGAGGACACCTATTTAGAATTGCCATATAGTGGATAGTCCAGTTAAGGGAGACATAATGAGGATTTATTTGGTAAATATTAACTGAACCATTTGATGGTGATAGTGGAGGGGGAGTGTAATGAGAAAAAAATGAAACAGAGTCCTTGGTTTCTCTCTTCACATATGAATTACAGACACCCTATCATCTTTAGCTCTGGCCAAGAGAAGGGAGGATCATTCATTCCCTCAACAACAAATATGTATTGAGAATCCACCATGGTTAAAAAAGCACAGTGGAGCAGGGCAAACATATGAAGCTTCTGTTTCTCATGAAGCTTACACTCTGTAGAGTCCTCAAACTTTTTAAACAGGGGGCCAGTTCATTGTCCCTTAGACCGTTAGAGGGCCGGACTATAGTTTAAAAAAAAAAACTGTGAACAAGTTCCTATGCACACTGCACATATCTTATTTTGAAGGGGCCGTATAAATGTCCTGGGCGGGCTGCACGTGACCCGCGGGCTGCAGTTTGAGGATGCCTGCCAGTGCCTTCATCCGTGATATGTCCCTATAGGGCAGTGGCTTCTAACTAGGAATATTTGCCCGCAGGTGACACCAGGCAGTATCAGGTGAAATTCTGATCGTCACCACCTGGGTCGGGGAGGGTTCTACTGCTATCTTGTGGCTCGAGGGCAGGGCTGCTGCTGGACACCCCACGGGGAAGAGTGAACCTCTAAAACATGCTGGACACCCCTCAGTGAACAGGACATCCCCTACAACAAAGAATTGTGCGGCTGTGGGAAACCCTGCTAGTGGGGGATAATCTGTCATTAGGGCAAGGAGTACTAAACAGCCAAGACGGCGTTTATCATTGCCCTGGGCTCACCCAGACACTAAGCTGCGGTGATGAGATTAGAGTCCCTGCACCCGCCATAAGAAAGGGGAGAGTCCCAGGTGCTTTGGCTGGGCAGAGTGTGAGCCCAGACCCACAGACAGAGGAGGGACTGAGTGCCCACCAGAAGGGCCCGTCCACACGCCTCCCCTCCCTGCCCCCGCACCGCCGGGGCGTGCAGCTGGCAGCTCGGCGTGGCACTGCAGTCGATGCTTTCGGACGTGGAAAGCTGCCCCCAGGGAAACCACCGCGTATGAGGAGCTGCAGAAGCAGCACTTCAGTAGAGATAGTTAGATAAATAATCCAGAATAAAATTGCATATTTTTAAGTGCCTTATTAATACGGTTGGGTAGAGAGCATGCTAAATTCCTAACATTGTACAAATGAAGGTTACGAGAGGAGGATTATGCAGCGAGCTACGTGAGACGGGGCAGGGGAAAGAAAAGGGAGCAAGTCAAAGGCACGTTCCTCCCTCTGTGTGTGTGTGTGAGCGTGTGTGGGTGCGTGAGAGTGTGTGTGCGTGTGTGCATGTGTGTGGGTGCATAAGAGTGTGTGTGCATGAAAGTGTGTGTGTGAGCGTGTGCATGTGTGTGTCGGTGGGTGCATGAGAGTGTGTGTGTGCATGAGAGTGTGTGTGTGAGAGCGTGTGTGCGTGTGTGTGGGTGCATAAGAGTGTGTGTTTGTGTGTGCGGATGGGTGCATAAGAGTGTGTGAGTGTGTGCGCATGAGAGTGTATGTGTGAGCGTGAGCATGTGTGTGTGTGTGTCGGTGGGTGCATGAGTGGGTGTGCATGTGTGTGTGCATGAGAGTGTATGTGTGTGCATGTGGGGGTGGGTGCATAAGAGTGTGTGTGTGTGTGTGTGTGTGTGCATAAGAGTGTGTGAGTGTGTGTGCATGAAAGTGTGTGGGGGTGCATGAGAGTGTATGTGTGTTGGTGGGTGCATGAGTGGGTGTGCATGTGTGTGCATGAGAGTGTGTGTGAGCGTGTGTGTGAACATGTGTGCGTGCATGTGGGTGTGTGCGTGGGTGTGTGTGCATGAGAGTGTATGTGTGAGCATGTGCATGTGGTGGGGTGCATGAGTGTGCATGCATGGGTGCATGAGAGTGTGTGAGCTTGTGTACATGCATGTGTGTGGGTGTGTGTGCATAAGAGTGTGTGAGTGTGTGTGCATGAGAGTGTGTGCGTGAGCGTGTGTGCGTGCATGAGAGTGTGTGTGAGTGTGTGTGTGTGCATGAGAGTGTGTGCGTGCACACACTCCGTGTGCATGTCTGTGAGACGCACAGTGAGAACAGAGGAATGGAGACAGAGCAGCGTGTTTGGCGCCGGTTCCCTGAGGACTGGAAGGGCACCTTGTGTAGACCTCCTGGGCCCTCAGGGAAGGGACGGAGTGCGCCTGCTCCAGGATTCCAAACTCAGATGTCTCCAGGACCAGACAGATGCTCTGCAGGACAGAAGCCAGACAGGCTAAATTTCTGAGGGGCAACAGAGAAAACACGAATTGCCAGAGGGGACAACCAGGTCCTAACGTCAGCCATTTGGTTACCTTGGAAGGATGAAGAGAAGCCAGAAATTCATACCTGTATATAAAATGTGTTTTCATAAATACATGCACATTATATACACAGGCACACATGTAGCTTGTGAGCAAAAAAATAAAACAAAATAAAATGACATAAAACCCAGACTGTATCTAGAAGTCTTAAAGGCCATTTGGCTTGCAGCCTCTAGTTTGTAATCTCTGACTTGGATTTTAATTTTAATTTTAAAGACGTCATTTGCTCTCTGACTTATTTGCACAGAGAAATACACAGGAGTGTCAGTGTGAATGACCTGGAAATCCCAGCAGTCACCCTGATTAGCTGTGAGTCTGTACCATCAGTGAACACTATGCTGCCATTCCTGGCTGTGGAGGGGTTATGGATGACTTACTGAGTTGCTCCAGACATAAAATGGGCTAACTATGTAAGCACTGTTCCAGTACCAGAAAGGAGCGGACAGAGGTTGGCTAATTGTTTTGGCACACAGGGGGAAAGCCAGGGTTTTCCCCTGAGAATGTACTTATTTGCAAGTGGGGAGTCGATACACATTGTCCTCACATACACACCCTGCTTTTTCTCCCTGACTCCCTTCACTGAGACACGTCAAGAATTCTTTCCATCTCCAAGCAGGAGTGACATTCTGCTCTTCTTTCAAGAAAGAACCCTTCTCTAGTCTTCTGGAACTAAGTTATAGGTCATGTGAGTCCTCACTCGTCCTTGAGGCCAATACACCTGTCTGATGAGGATAATCCCATGCTCGTCTCAAGAGTAACTGTCTCAGAGACAAATGTGGCATGCATGGAAGTTTTCCCTGGGATGCTGGCTCTCCCTGTTGTGAAAGGGGTTCTCTTTTTCTGCTGGACCTGACAAACTAACAGGATTTCAGTCTAAAGTGGAGGGCGAGCAAATTGCCACCACTGTGGGAGAACGTGCCGTGAAGTATAGTGAATGGCACGGCGAGCAGAATCTATAGATACAGCAAGGCACGTTCCTGAGGACATCATCATCAGGTCACCTTGATCCAGCTATGCCTGAAACCCATATAGGAACCATGAAATTCAGTTGTACTAGTACGACATATTTCACTTTTTGTTAAAGGCACTTCTATTTAAATTTTTGTCACTTGCAACCTAAATGTCTCAGGAGACCAAAGCATCTACTCCCCCCCCCCAGCTTAGTTATCATTTAATACAAGATCCCAATCTCATCACCTCATGTGGCCTGAAAGGTGAGTAATGCATAAACTTACAACTAGCTTCATACTCCGTATCCTAGAATCGCTGTATGAACTTAAAAAGATGATGAATAGCCCTTTCTGGAACTCCCGATGTCATTCTTAGTATTTTCCACACAGCATTTTATTTAATTTCTGCAACAAGTGCAGAGAAGTGTGTCACAAACACGTCTCAGCATAGTGCCCAACACACAGCAGACGCTTGCTGAAAGTGGTCACCTTTTTCATCGCGGTAACCAGCACAGAGCCGACTCAAAGGGCATGAAATTACCTGGGAATCAGAGTGATGTGCGGATTCTGATTCAGGAGAAGTGCCCAGGACCTGAGACTCTGCATTTTTAACCAGTTCCTCAGTAATGCTGACAGTGCTGGTCTTCAGACCACATTTTGAATAACAAGGACCTCGGACATCCACAAAATGAGAATCCTGATTGATTGGTTTCAGAATATTCATGACTCTCCCCAAATGTAGCTTATTGGATCCTTCTATTTCCTTAAAACCAAATAAACATTTCCATTTGGAGGTATGACATATCCCTGGTCCATGCCAAGACACACTCAGCTGAAAATATACAAGTCTAAACATCTTGATGTCTGGACCACACCCCCTCCATACTAATTAAATCAGAAGCACTAACATTAGGGTCTAGGTAGCTGTATTTTTATAGCTAAATAATTTGCAGCCAAGATTGAGAACCACTGGGCTGGAGAAGCCTAGAGTAGAACTTTATAGACCAAGGGTGACAGCAAGTCCCATCAGTTTACTTGGGCAGAATGCAAATGTCCCTGGGATTGACAATAACTCTAGGTAGAATTAGTAACTGCTAAACTTTATTACTAACATTTACAGAAACACATGCCATAATTTTCTGCCTACATTACGAAAAGCCATTTTGTAATTAGAATATTAGTATCGCCAACCTCTCCCCATTACATTATTGTATTAAGTGGGTTCTTCAACTGCGACCTTTTCCCCCTCTTTTTTAGTCTAGGTAGAAAATGTTTATTTGATAATTTGGATCCGGCAAAACCTAGAAGAAAAATGAACCTAAGAAGTCACCTATTCACTCCAATGGCCATACATAAAAAAAGTGTATTAATAGTATATGTTTTATTTGTGTACTTAAAATTCGCACTAAAAGCCATCCAGCATCTGCAGAATAATAAGGTGCGCCTACCCTGGTCTATGTTCACCTTCAACTCGGTACATTTAAACTGGAAGGTGCGCTTACCAACCAGCCATAGAGATATACAGTTTTTAATAAAGAAATTGCTATTTCTGGCAAAGAAAAAAAGTTGCTCTTTCGGTTTAGGAAGTGTCCCCATTTCTATCAGGAAAGCAACAACAAAAAATTGCCAGGAATATGTTCTCCATGTCTATCTGCTGTGCGTCATTTTCCTGGGCACGCACCTGCTGCTTTTTTATATCCCACATCATGTTCAACACTGTCTGCGCATAGTGGGGGGTTTGATTCTATATTTTGCCAGCTCTGAGACAAGACGTTAAAACAAATAGCACAATGCTTAAGAACATTGAGAGGGAGCTAAGCTGACCTGCGTGGAGGTGTGATCTCCTGCACAGTTACTGGCTGTGTTGGAGGCACCTGCTCAGTTGGAGCTGTGTTCCGTAACTACCACAGGGGACGCACATAAGCATAATATTACGTATGATTACATCACGTCATAGACCACATCATTGGCATGAACCAAACTATCTTATCATGGCTGAATGAAATACTTTGATTTGGTTTCTTTTCACATCCATCCGTATCGCTTGCCACAGAGACCCATCGAACTCTGAAGCCTTGAGTGTCAAATGCTAGGCTCAGAGAACAATCCTTTTGCGTGCTCCGAGAAGGAGGCACACAGCTACGCCTGGCCCTGTGTAGACTCCCCTAGAGGCTCTGGTCCTGGTCTTGGGTCTGATCTTAAACTTGAGGTCTTAGACAAACTCTGCCACGAATGATAACCGTGCTTGTCCTGACTGCTCGAAGGTGGGTAATGCACAAACGACCCAAGCCTTGGAGACACAGGGGACCCGCCTTTATTTCTCCCAGTAGCTGGTCTTCCCCGCTGCTGTTGAACCTAGACAGGAATCCCTCCCGCAGTCAGGCTTCCTCATGTAAGAGGCGGGTGAAGTGGATGGAGGAGAAGCCACATCATCTCCGCAAATAACAGACACGTGTAATGTGGGACCCTCACGGAAGGAAATTCTCCACAAAGGAGAAGACTGGGCGCGCGCTAGCAAGCGAGGATCTGGGCGAACGCCCTCTTAGTAAATTGCTAACCAATGCCGGCGACTAGAACTCTGCCATTGTTTGTGATGCACACCCTGGGGAGCTCCTACTGGCTGCGAAACGATGCCGCTTCCTTTTTAGCACTTTATGATAATTGCTGTCGAGCACATCTGTGCGCGAGGCATTGGGCTAAACCTGCCACATTATCTCATGGAATCTGCACGACAACCTCGTGAGGAACAAAGGCTCCAAGGTACAACAGATTTGTAAAGGGCACATTGCACCATTCATAGGTGGCAGAAGGGAGATTCAAACCCATACAGGAGAACAGCAGCCAGGACCCAGATGTGCACCCCCTCTCCCCCGGCTTTCTGCTTTCCCGCCTCCCGGGGGTCCTGCCATCCAGAGAGCTTTAGCACACAGTAGATTGTCACTACCTTGCACTGCCAACTTTTCAAGAGGGACGATTCATTTTGACAGAGCTCTGAGCTGCCACATGCCCTAGCAGTTCGGTACAAATGAATGAGAGAATTCTCATCGCTGAGGAATGTATTAATAATTGGAAGTGACATAGAAACTACCTACATAGCCAGCATGAGACTTTGAATACTAGGCCTGCTTGCCTGTCAAACGAAACGGTGCCTCTTTAATTTCTGAGACCCACGGCATTCATGTGAAATAAACGAGAGGAACGCCAGCCCCTTCCTGAAGCCACCTGCCCTCTGGTGTGGTCACGCCTGTGCCACTGTCTTACCTCCCACTGGGGCTTTTGAAGCAAGGGATCTTTTTTTAGCTGAAATATTCACCATCTTTCCTAATAGCAGCTTGAAGGAGTGACATGCAGTATTCAAAACTTGGCTTCATGTCTTTACGAGGAAATTGCAAATAACTGACAGGCTGGTGAATAATGGTAAAAATAAAATGCTATCTCGCCCTTTCCATCGCAGAAGAAAAATCAAGACTTGGGAACCCTTTTTTTTTTTGTTTTTGCATTTCATTGTTTTCTACCCATTTTGTAGTTAGACATGCTGAGATGTCAGTTCCTGTGGATATGGGAAGATAAATCAGGAACTCCTCCGAGGAGAGAAATCAATGATCCAGTCCTCAGCATCTCTACTTTCTCAGATCTCACTTCTAAAAGATAAGACCTTTCTCATAGAATAACAAACTTCAATGGACATTGGCAACCACAGTGAAATTTTGAAAGACTTTTTGAAAGTTTATGTATGTCGGTCAGGGGATAATTTATAAAGAAAAAGAGTTAGAGGGTGAGTTTTCTGTGTTATAATTCAGGCGCACGGCCTTCTGAGATGCTCCTCATAGATGTGAAACCCGTATTCTGACAAGTTATACACTAGTGTTCCAACCCCTACCATGTTCAAGGCAGATGTTTTAATTCACACTCTTTAAAAGGTAAAGGTGGCTTTTCATAGAGACATTTAAATATAAGCCACAATAAAAATGCACCAAATCAAAACTCAGTCCCATCAATTCTGGCCTCATTTTAAGGATGTATGTGAAAGTTACACAGAATGCCTGACAAAGAGCTTTTTCATTGTTGAAGCTGGAAAACAATGAATTGTTTTCTTACCCAGACAGGTATGCCTTTCTTATCGGTCTTTGAAACACAGTTACATATAAATTTCCTGAGCACCCATTCAATAGAACGGGCCTAGAAGTCTCCTGGGTCATAGCGGGCAGAATGCAAATTAAGATTCCTTGGTTAGATATCAAGGAATGGTGAGGATACCAAGAAGTCCATTGACAGTGTTGGTTTTAGGGCCACTCCTGACAATAGTGAATTAAGCCAGCAGCATCCTAGATGATGGTGAGGTAGGCCCAGGGATTATAATCTAGAACATACTTCTACCCATCATTTAACAAACTGGTGAAATCAAAAATAAAAGTAATTTGTCCTCAACCAGAAGGAAGATAAACCAATGTTTCCTGCATAATAGAAAGTGGTGCTGCTTCCAAGAGTCACATCTGACATTAGGGTCATTCCAGAGTGTGAACATAGGGCAGAAACCACCCATACACACACGCACAGAAAAAAATCAGATAATTACATAACAAAGTACCACGTTGGTCCCAACATACCACCCTGTGAAACTTTCAGAGGCATTGTATTCTCTCCAGAAATATAATACATTGCTCTTTCTTTGAGTAGCAGCAGAATAAGTAGTTGGTCTGTACATAGGGCTATGTTGCATGAATCACACACACCCTGGAAATGGACTCAAGCACAGCAAGATGGGATGGCAGAGTCTAGAGAGATGGGCGAGGCCAGAGGCCCCGCTGACTGGCGCCACGCTGAAGGATCCTTCCCTCCCTCCCTTCAGAGCCTGCCCTCCCCTAATGCCAAGAATTTCCTTCCTGCGCTCTGGTTGTGATGGTCCTCAGAAGTGGAAGGAGAGCAGGGGATAAGGATGATTGTTGAATATGTGGGGTTTTGTTTGGCCTGATTTCCATAACTGAATTCTCTGAGGTCAAACATATGCGTAATGCAACTCCACTGTGGGCATTTCAATTTCCAAATGAAGCCTTAATTGGACTAAATAACATTAACAAAAAACCAATTGAACTCAGATTACTAAAAATTCTTAAAATAGGTACTGAACCCTATTGATTGTCTGTGTTTCTTTTCTTTTCTTTTTCTTTTTTTAATCAATGGATTTTTCTTTGGCCAGAAAACTTCTCTACACAAATGTACTTGCTCTTTAAGAAAAGATGAGAAATACATGGGTGGAAGTTCATGTTTAAAATCCATAGAAACAAATGATTAAATTACCTTTCTGGCTTTCTAGAAGAAATGGAATAGTTTCAAACCCACTCTTAAAGGTCCTCTCGGTCCTCTTTCCAGGGTGGACTCAGAGCAGGAATCTAAGGCTGGGGACTCAGTCTTGCTCTGAGTTTGACAAAAGAACCATTCCATCAAGTGTGAAAAATTCACCCCACTAGTTCTTTCTAGAACGGCTAAGTCACATTTTCTTGCCTAGTCTGTCATATTTGTTTCCAACTGTACATTATATCCTTTAACACAACGAACGGTAACTTTCAGGGGGAAAACACAATTTATAAATGAGCAGGGCTGTAGCAGCCCATGGTCTTCTTTCCCCCCCAAACTTTTAACTACACTCATCAATTACTCTTAACGGTGCAAAGAGTTGGCAGTGTTTACCCACCATCCTTTCTGAGTTATTCAGCTCGATCTTGCGGCTCATTAAAAGCATCTCTATTTATTTGCTGTGTGTTACAGTCCTTAACTTTGGCACAACACGCCAAAAGAAAGCCCATTTTACTTTTCCCTGTGGTGTTAATTGGTTGAGCATGCTGCCTGCCTCTTCATTAATTATGTCAATGTGTATGAAACTTCCATTTTCATGGGGGTGAATTAACAAGGCTTCTCCGAGCAGGGCTGACAAAAAGCCAGCCCGACTGCCTGCAACGGTGAGAATAATGAAAACTGCTGGTGGCCAGGGCCATGTTCATTTGTAAAGGCTTGCTTTGTCTGGCCTCGAGCCCTTCTCACCTCTCCTTCTCTCTGACCACCAGCATGTAACAGGCAGTTTTGTGAAACCAGCAATATCAGCTCTGCAAGGGCTGGCCCATATGCCTGCCCAAAACCCGGAGAGAAGGTTGTGCTGAATATACCAACCGTCTATGGGAGGAATGAGGAAGGGCGGGTCAGTTTGAAGCCCACCAAAATGTAGCAATGGGTTCTGATACTTTGAGACAGGTCCCCTGATTGTATTACTACCGGGAAGTAGAAAACATAAAAGGCAATTCCTACTGAAAACTCCTGGTTATTTTTTTTTTTAAATCACTCTACAGAGACGTGCCAAAGTCTCACAGCTATTTAGAAGTAAAAAGCAAAACATGATCCTGTGCAAATGTGTGTGCGTGTGCACACCACACACACATACAGCACGGCTCTAAAAGCCTTAAGACAAATCACTTCTTCTGCTTAACAAAATCACTTATTTTTTTTTTTCCTGCTTCTCTGCTCATTGCCGTGAAGGCTGGTAAAAGAGTGACACCTAGTTACTGTTGCACCGTTTTCTTCTGCGCGATGCTTCGGCTCCTGTGAGCTCTCCGACACTAGGACCGGACACAAATTCCAATCTCACCGGCTCTCATTCACAACCTCCATTCCCATCTCTCTTTCCATCTCTATCTGTGCCCCGCAGGGCACACGCATCAGAGGAGGTGAAGAAAGAAAACAATACACTGATGATGGCTTCCAGTGTTAGAGCAGTTTTCAAATTACCACCACCATCTGCATCTCAGAGAGCAGAGAATAGTGGTTTGCAGAGGAGTTAGCCAGATTCATGGGGAAAAAAGGAAGCTTGAGTTTTAAGCTTCCTTCCTACCTCCCGGGCAAAGAATCACAGGGCCACAAAGAGTCAGCAGATGGAATGATTCGGCCTGGCCTCTGAAAAGGGAAGGCCCACTCAACAACACTCATACACACACGTGCACACAGAATCAGTAGTGACCAGGAGGCAGCCTCTTCTCAGATGAACTCCCGAGGATCTCAGAACCTTAATTTCAAGGAAGTTCTTTCTGGTGTCTCATTGCAGGTGACAGTTTTTCCCGCTGGGACTAATGCTTTATATTCAGAAGAAGGTGAATAGTGACCGTCCCCCAAACAATACCTCCCATGGTTAAAAGCACAATTGCATCAACAGTGTTTCCATTTATGCCAGGTACTTGATTATATTCTCAGAGCCCGCTACCTTATAACCCTGTCATCTTTGTTTTTTTTGAGACAGAGTGTCACTATGTCACCCTAGGTAGAGTGCTGTGGTGTCACAGCTCACAGCAACCTCAAGCTCTCGGGCTTAAGCGATTCTCTTGCCTGAACCTCCCAAGTAGCTGGGACTACCATGACTGGCTATTTTTTGTTGGTGGTGTAGTTGTCATTGTCGTTTGGCAGGCCCGGGCTGGGTTTGAACCTGCCAGCTCTGGAGCATGTGGTTGGGACCCTAGTCACTGAGCTACAGGTGCTGAGCCATATCTTGTCACCCTTTTCATGCTTTTCTGGAGGGACCAGCTAGAGAGGGGTGGCTGAGGGTTGCAAGTCAGGAGGTCAGTTGACAACAGACTCCCCAACACCAGCAATGGAAGTTCCAAATATTCAGCAATTGGTTTCGGTTAGAAATCATGCACTACTTTTCCTGAGCAATGTGTACCTGGCACATTCCTAAACTGAGATGTAGTTTTCGCACATGTAAAATGGGAAAATTAATGACTGCATCGCAGCATTACTGAGAAGAATGAATAATGACATGGGCAGAGTCAAAATTAAATATTTATGGAAAAAAATAATACCCACCAACAACGGCAACATGGAGATTTTTGTCCCAACAGAAAGGGGAATCATAGATTCATAGCTCAGGCTTACAGAATGCTAATTACATACGAGGTGCTGTGCTAAACTCTTCACTCATATCATTTCATTTAATTTTTGCAGTGGCCCAGGAGGTAGGGGCTATGATGAATCCCATTGTGCAGAAGAGAGAACTGAGGCTTGGGAAAGTCATGACCGGGTGAATTTCTGTAGATAGTAAAGGGGGAAACCTGGACTTAGGGAGGTTCTCAGCCAGTGTGAAGATAGGGCGTGATTTACAGAGAGTACAAACAACCGCAATACCCACCAGCTAGCAAGTATGTAAATAAAGCCTGGTGTATCCATAGAATAAAATCTCCTCTGGCGATGTAAGTTATAAAATGCGGGTGCCTTGAGAGCGTTGCGCTAAGTGAAAGAAACCAGACGCAGGAGAGCAAACCCTGTCCCGCAGCATGTATATGAAAAGTTTAGGGCACATAGATTCATAGAGAAAGAAAGACAGCCGTCGTCCAGGACTGAGGGGGTAGGGGAATGAAAGCTAATCTTCCCCAGGGTCACTCTGTGGGGATGAAAAGCAATGACAGTTGTGCAGCTCCAGAAATACACTTTAAAAACATTGAACGGAAATAATAATAATAAAAGAAAACAAAAAAGAAAAACAAGAAAAAGAAAAAAGAAAAGATAAAAACGTTGAACGTGCATGTCAAGGAATTTTGCAATATTTAAATTAATCTCAATAATGCTGTGTTTTATAAAAAAATGAGCACAACTCTTTACTGCAAGACGAGCTATGCAGACTGTCCCGGCTTTAATCTCTTGCAATGTGAGGAACATGTGTCTGCTTCATTCTGCAGAGCTGGGATTGACGCGAGTGAAGGGGACGGTGAAGACAGATCAGGCGGGTAGCAGAAGGACGGGTCTTGCAGCAGGCTGGCTATGGGAAAGGATCTGGGTTTCATTCCCAGGGCTGAGCGAGGAGATAGGAGAGTTTCAATAGTGCAGAGACATGATCAGATTTGTATGAAAAGCTGTTACCCCAGCTGCAGAGGTGAAGTGGAGAATGCGCATCTCCAGGCTGACCAAACAGAAGCCTCAGCAGTTTCCTGTCTGGGAGACAGATGCGGTTTGGGCCAGAGTGGGGTAGAGATGGAGGCCGTGGGTGCATCTGAGAGGCATCAGTAGGACATGGTGATTCATTGGGTAGAGAGAAGAAGCCGGCCACACAAGAAGGAGGGATTAAGGAGACTCCAAAGCATTTAGCTTCACAATCGGGGCATGTCCTTTGCTAAAACAGGAATCTGGAGGAACACATATTTGCTGGGTAAGATCATGGTGTCACTGTAAAGATCATTCTTCTCCCACAGCAGGGGAAATTAAGCCTCAGAAGTCTTTGGGGAAAGAACAATTAATGGAAAATCGTAGGGGAGACAAATAGATTATATGAAGAGTTGACTTCAAGAGAAACAGAACAGTTTCTTGCTCAAGATACATGGCCGGGGACCAAAAAAATGAGGTGGCAGGAAAAGGAAACATAAAAAGAAATTCTCCATAGCGAGCCCAGAAGCTTCTAGAAAGAACCAGTCTCTGTGCAAGGTGGAAAGTTCCAATGTCTTCCTACTTGCCCATCAGGACAGTGGAGATGAAACCTCAGCTCCACAGGGCAAACTTGGAATATTTTACTTTCTTAACCAGGTACCTCTTCAGATTTCCTGTATGCTCTCTGGCTGGCAAAGCCCTGTGGCTGTTTTTGCACGTTTTTCCCTATTTCCAGGTAGGAATTTTGCAACCCTCATCCATCAGGAAAGTCTCTTAAGAAGAACTGAATTTGGCATTAAAAAGACCCGAGTTGGTTTATGGCTCCATCCTCTTTTCAAGGTGATATATCAGGTGCGCTCCCTGGCCTCTAGAACCTCAGCCCCCTGTGTATAAAATGGGACATAGCTAAGATGATTAAATGAGTAGCCCAGCTCCAAAGTTTCAGTTCCTGGCCCAGAGTGACAATTATTATTATTCTCATCCAAGCTAGTGATTTCTCACCTTTTTAAAAAGCAAAATTAGAAAAAGCCATGCCCCCCACCTTCAAGAAATGCTCGTGTATGAAAACCTTTGAACAGACCTATTGAAATCTGGCCCGTGGACCACGTTTTGAGAACCTTTAACCTCAGGCAAGTGATTCTCAACTCTGGCTGGCCATTACTTGGGGGACTTTCAAAAATACTAAAAATCAATCCCTGCCATTACAAAAATTATCCTTGCTTGGTTTGAGTTTAGATTCATGCAACCTTATTTTCTAAGGCTACCCAGGAGATTCTATTGTGTAGCCTGAATGGGGAGTCATTGATAAAAGGGGGAAAAGCTAATGCTCCCTCTTCTCTGTCCAAGATATAGCTCCATGTGCCCTGCAATTCCCCAGATTCTGACAGAGTCTTCAGAACTCAGGTTCTGAGGGCCAGAGGACCCGTAACTTCTATTTTCAACTTCTATTACAAGTAAAATCTTGACAAGTGGTGCTTGGTGCAGAGGCTCACTCCTGTTATCCCAGCCCTCTGTGAGGCCAAGGTAGGAGGATTGCTTCAGCTCAGGAACTCGAGACCAGCCTGAGCAAGAGCAAGACTCTGTCTCTATTAAAAATAGAAAAATCAGCTGGTGCTATGGCACATTCCTGTTGCCCCAGCTATTCTGGAGGCTGAGGCAGGAGGATTGCTTGAGCCCAGGAGTTGGAGGTGGGAGTAAGCTGTGATATCACCACTACACTCTACCCAGGGTGAGAGAGCAAGACTCTATCTCAAAAACTAAAGGAAAGAAACCCCCAAGCAACGCCTCCCACCAAAAAAAAATTTGGCAAGCTATTTTCTTTATTTATTTCTGCCCATCTATAAAAGCAGGGCTGGGCACCATCCTGTTTGTGTTAGAAGATCACTAGGGTGATCAAAGTGTCCCAAGTATGTGCCTCGTGTGTTAGTCTGAGAGACACAGCAGAAGTTGGGTGACAGGTCCCATGAGATCACTGCTGCTATCAGTATCATAAAGTCAGCGCCACCATCGTCATCATGGCATCTTAGGCTTTTATCTTCCATAACTAACCTCCTCAAATATAGAGGCTACTTTTCCTCTGTTTTCTTAGAAAGCACTTGGGGAGAAAGCCCTCCTACCAGGCTCTCAGCCTTCAAGGGGCGGGAGACTATTCTGCTTAGAAAAGTGGCAGTGCCCAGGTGGCACCCCCATAGTTCTGGTCTAGTGGGACTAGGTTGTAGCCTGGGCTACAAATTCCGGGGATCCTACTGGTTCTGAAAAACCCTACTCTAGAATATGTCTGATGTTGGAATTCCCTGCACCTTAAAGCAGCTTCTGCACAGACACAGGTATGCCCAGACTTTCAAAATAGTGGGAAAGGGAGGTTGCTGATAAAACTAGGTGACGCCCCTCAGTCACTGAACGCTAAGGTCATGGAGGCTGGAGCCCAGCAAATATGTTCCCTGTGGGGAAAGAACCCCCTGGATGTCGGCAAAGCAGAAGCAGAGGGATTGTACACAAAGGCGGCTGATGTGACAAAATTCAGTACCTGGTACTTCTCTCATTCCCCGGTGGTTTCTTTCTCTTGACCCTAAAAGACATGTGTCACTCAAGCAGTCTGCCCCAAGCAGCCCTCCAGACGTGCCACCTGGCGGGTTAATCCCCTCCTCCCTCTTCTGGGGCATCTTTCTCTTTTGACTGCTGATCATCAGCTAATCATCGTTCCAGGGAAGTGCCTGGAACCCTCCTGGCCCTGCTCTTCCAGAAACAGTGACTCAGCCAGGCAAGGAGGGTTAATTGGGGTGGCTTGATGGGGGTGAGAAGGGGTGGGCAGAAGGAAGGAGGGGTGAGAGGAAGAGGCAATTTACGGCGCCTGTGGGTAGCTGGCTTCCCCCTCCTGGCACATGTTCTAATTTTATTTTGCTTGCATTTATATTAGGAAATGCTGCAACCACCCCGCGCTAAGGGCGGGGGATAGACCCGAGGAAGATACAAAGGCTCAAACCGCCTGGAGACAAGGGGACAGGTACCCCCCATTCCTCTCTGAGCTCAGGCCCCTGCTCGCCTGATATAGGAGCTGAAAAGGAAACATACCCGTCACCCCCATAGCAGGAGTCAGGTTCAAACAACAACCTAGGTTCTTGTTTATTTTCTCCTGGAAATGAAAGAAGTTGCCCACCAGGTGTGGCTCTAGATTCTAACAACACTGTTTTCTCCCTCATTTGAGACTGATGGGCTACTTTTCACATGGAAGATGATCCTTGGAGCGGTTGCTATATCCTGTATTTATTAGTGACAGAGCCCCAGAGTCCAGAATTTCTGTCCCTATGACGGCTGTTATACCAGTCTAGTGGTTAAAAACTTACACTCACAGATTTGTAGATCATACAGACCTAATATATAAATAAAAAATTATATATATACATGTGTGTGTATATACATATACACTATACATATATACATATATATCTAAGGTGTACACGTGAGGTTTTGTGTACATATCTTGATATACATAAACCCAGTGAAGTGCTTCCTATAGTCAAGCATTATAACACCCCCATAATCTCATGTAGTCACCTTTCGTTTGCTCTTTCTTATCTTTGGCTTTTATACTTAGAGCCCCCTAAGATCTATTCTCTTGGCAAATTATCAGCATACACAAGGCAGTCTTATTAATTATCGTCCTCATGTTGTACATTAGATCCTTAGACATTCACATGCAGACCTATTTTCTGACCTTGTGTGACCTTGGGGACGTCACTTTACCTCCCAGAACCCCCTTATGCCTACTATGAGAACGATAGAAATGTCTTCATACAATAACTAAAGAAAATGCCATGAAGGCTAGGTTAAACAGTTTGATGAAAACATTTCAGATTGTACATGAAACCAGCACATTGTACCCCTTGATTGCATTAATGTACGCCGCTGTGATTTAATAAAAAAGAAAAGAAAAGAAAATGCTGTAAGTTAGAAAAGACATGTAAGAGTTCCAGCAGCACAGTTGATACCTACTAAGATCAAAGTCAAGATGAGCAGTTTTCATCACCAGCATTAGCACCTCCATCATCCTGGCCAGTTTTAGGTCAACCTGGTTGGGCTTCACCACTCAGGTATTCAAATGCTAATTTAGGTATTTGGTAGATGGGACCAACATCTACAAATGGTCATCTTTACATAAAGGGATTGCCCTGGGAAAATGTGGTGGGCCTGATTCAATCAAGGAAAGGCTGTAGGGGCAGAACTTGAGGCCCTCCTGAGGAAGGAGTCTGAGGTCCAGAACGTCATCACCTGCCCAAGAGTTGCCGGCATACTGATTCTGATGACTTCGCTGATGTACTTCAGACATGCTTAGCCCGCCTCAGAATTGCGTAAGCAAGTCCTTATAATAAATCTCTTAACATATGAAAATATCTTACTGGTTCTGCCTCTTGGGTGGAACCTTGGCTGATACAACCACCATCACCTCTGTTAATGAATCTGTGCATTTGCATGGCAGGTGTGCAAACAGGGCACTCACGGCAAAGGCTCACTTCATCAGATTTTCTTGTCCTTGGGAACCTGCTCAGAGCTGTGCCTTCCCTAGTTAGGTGGAAAATGATCCTTTTCAAAGGCAAAGCAAGATAAGGTAAGCATCAGCTGAAAAAAGAACTTGAGGATAAAGTTTTCACTTTACCTGTCTTCTACCAACTTTGCACATGATGAAACCCCAACTTTTGCTCAGGCATTTTCATGACCCCAAGAATGTGTCTGGTATTTTAGCTTCCCTGGAGAGAGAGAATTATTCACCTCTAGATTTATTTATTCATTCAACATTTGACTGAACACCAACCCTGGGCCTCCTTGAACATCCCTCAGAGGATTGCTCTTCTGGGCAACAGTAACTCAAATAAGATTCCTGCCTTCCAAACGTTTACCCTCAGTGAAGGGAGGCTGAAGAGCAAACATCAAACCAAATATTAAAAAGTATAAAAAAATTACAAAAAAAAAATTCAAAGTGTGATTTAAATGCTCTAAAAATAATAAAGATGATGGAGTGGGGTTCCAGGGGTCAGAAGGAGCCATTCTAGATGAGAAAGTGAGTGCTGGATTATCTGGAGATAGGATCATTGCACTGATATTTGCCATAGGGAAGGGCAGATGCCAGTCCCATAACAAGCTGGGAGGAGAGGGGAGGGCAAAGTACAGAGGCCTTGAGATGCAAAAGGAGTTTCACCTGTTGTAGGAGCAGACCCTCCCTGGAAGAGCTATGGTGGGACCCAGTGATCAGAGAATAGAGGGATAGGAGCTGAAGGAGAAGAGAATTGCAGAGGCCAGATCACATGGGGCTTCTCAGCCAAGGTCAAGAGCTCGGGGTGTGGGTCTGGGAGAGGTGAGGAATAATGAACGTCTCCTGCAGGATGACTCTGCCTTCCCCATTCCCTATGGATCATTCTTCTTCTGCAGACCATGGAAGCCCTGACAGCAGGTTCTCTGGGTACAGATGTGTTTTCATTTTGTGGGGTTAGCCCTCTCTGTTTTCTACACATTTGGGGAGGTATAGTATATTGGCTTACTAGTGCTACCATGACAAAGTAGCACAGATGGGGTGTCTTCAGCAACTAAAAGTTAGCCTCTTACAGTTCTGAAGTTTAGCAGTCCATAATCAAGGTGTGGACAGAACCGGCACCTTCTGAAGGCTGTGAGGGAAGGTTCTGTCCCAGGCCCACCAGGCACAGGCTTATACATGGCTGTCTTCTTGGGGCTCTTTACCCCCTTTCCTCTCTGTAAATGTTTGTGTCCCAAATTTCCTTTTCTTATAAGGTCACCAGTCATATTGTGCTAGAGCCTACCCCAATGACCTTGTTTTAATTACCTTTTTCAAGGCTCTGTGAATAAACACAATCATATTTTGAGGTTCTAGAGCAGTGATTTTCAACTGATGTGTGCCCCCAGAGGATCTTAGGTATGTCTCGAAAATTTGTAAAGATCATTAATTAAGGCCGGGCATGTTGGCTCATGCCTGTAATCCTAGGACTCTGGGAGGCTGAGGAGGTGGGTAAATCAACTTGAGCTCAGGAGTTCAAGGAAGAGGAGACCTCCTGTCTAATAAAAATAGAAAAGTTAGCCAAGCATTGTAGTGGGTGCTTGTAGTCCCAGCTACTCAGGAGGCTGAGGCAAGAGGATCTCTTGAGCCCAAGAGTTTGAGGTTGCTGTGAGCTATGATGACGCCATGGCACTCAACTCAGGGTGACTGAAACTCTGTTTCATAAATAAATACATAAGATCATTAATTAAATTATTTTCAAAAGAAGTTCAAAGCAAAGCAAGCATATTCTTTTTTATTTAAACTCTGTTTGGGGGGTGATCAACATAATTTAAGTGTGCCACGGAAGTTTAATTACAGATTTAAGTGTGCTGTGAAATAAAAAAGGCTGAAAAACACTGTTCTAGAGACTAAGATTATTTAACATATATATTTGGAGAGGGGAAACTCAGCCCATAGTAGATGGTGAGATAATTGGCTACAGTTTCATATCTTAACCCTACGAAGATCCCTGCCTCCAAAGTTCAGAGTCCAGGAACAGACAGGCAGCCATCTTCAGGCTCCCTGGTAGCCACCCTTGCTTCTCTTGGGTGTCTGTCATGGGATCAGTGATGCCTAAAGTGCCAGTTTGCTAGAAAAGATGCCATGCATGGAGTCCAGTGGGTGATGGGCAAAATAAATTCCACATACAAGAGGCCCAGAATAAAGATAACTGATGAACTGGGACAAAGGGAAGGATAAAATCTTTGGAGTTTACCCCATACTGTGTAACAGTTTATCTTCTCTCTGGTATACCTGTGATACCTGAATAAAGGTACGGTGTTCACTGGTGGAAGAGAGTGGCCAGCTGCCCTCCATCAGCACAGACTCTAACATGAAGCCACTTGAACTTGGTCCAGCAGGCAGATGAGACTTGGCTGGGCTGTAAGCAACAGTCTGTGGGACTGTGGTAACAGTCCATGGCCTGTTAGGACCGGGCTGCACAGCAGGTGAGCAGTGGGTGAGTGAATCTTCATCTGTATTTACAGCTGCTCCTCATTGCTCATATCACTCATTGAGGTCCACATCCTATGAGATCAGCTTTGGCATTAGATTCTCACAGGAGCACGAACCCTACTGGAAATGAGCCCATGAGGGCTGCAGATTGCATGCTCCTTAAGAGAATCTAATGCCTGATGACCTGAGGTTGAACTGAGCTGGTGAAGCTAGTGCTTGGGGACAGCTGCAAATACAGATTATCATTTGCAGAGAGGTATGGTGCACAGAAACCATAACAAATCAGTTGCTTACAGATCATAGCAACCCATCCCCTGTCCCTGGTCTGTGCAAAAACTGTCTTCCATGAAACCAGTCCCTGGTCCCAAAAAAGTTGGGGACTGCTGATGCAGAGAAGCCCAGATCGCTACTCAATTGTTGGGTTCAGTTAACAAAAGGTAAAACATTTCTCTGTCCACCTCTCGGTTGTAGAGACGGTTCTTAGCACCGAGCACTGTTTTGTCATAATATTTTATAGTGAGGGGTTTGAGCCTTCTGGAATGATGGGCTCTATTTCCATTTCACTGCCTTATTAGCATGACCTGAAATTAATCCAATCCTTTCACCATCCCGCCACAGTCATTGGCTGCTCTCTTACACAGCAGGTACTATGAAGGGAGCAAGTCTGTAGGGCTCTTGGTTTGGTTTTAATGAAGTTTATGTTTTGGCTATTTTGTGGTGTTGAGTTCTTCCCTCTAACACTCTGTGAATCTAATGGAGGGAAGAATAAAGATTCTTGGAAGGGACGGTGGAGAAATCCTAAGAAGCACACTCCGTCTGGTCAGAATCACGCATGGCTGATCAACCTGAAGCTGGCGGAAGAAAGGGCTGGAGGGTGAGCTGAGGAACCACCATAAAGTGTGGCTGACAATGCAATATACATGAAAATGGGCCGCTATGACAGAGACAACGGCAATGAAGATGCTATAAAGAAAGTACAATGCCCATCTCTTGCTGATCAGGTAAGCAATGCCATTAAGATGGATGGGGTGATTTGAAGACTCAGTTACCAGCTCTGCAAAAGCACCTTCACCTCTGTAGGGTATTTCCATAAAGCCCTTGAAGTTGCCAAGATGAAGCATGAGATTATGCTGAGCTGTAAAGGGCTAAATTGGCTGCAAAAGGCCATGGAGCCCGTTGCACTGCAAGTGGGAAGATTGTGCACAGGAGAAAAAAGACCAAGGGGAGTAGGAGGAAATGGACTATTTCAAGTTATAATGGTTCCTTCTCACCTCTCCATTTTTGTCTTCCTGATAAGAAGAGTATTGTTTGATTGTGTATAAACCCCACCCTAAAAAGTCCCCCTTTCAAAGGCTCTCACTGTGTGTTTCTTCTTTGCCAGGAATGGGGTAGCTCAGTTATGGGAAATCTCATAGTAAATGTCATGGGCATGAGTTTGTCACTTCGTAAATCTTCACTCTGTGTTTGACAGGACTCCAAGATCACCTTTTAAAGCTAATCTGGCTGAGAGATAAGACAGAATTCTGAGCATGTCAACTTGAGTACAATATGACTGGCAATAAGATCAGCCTTAGCCCATGTGATTGGCAGAGGGGTATGGTACTATAGGCAACTCACTTTTGAGAGCTTGCAGGTATCTTTCTTTAAACAAAAATTCTTTTTTTCAAATAAATATCCTATTTGCAAAGGGGTCTGTTAGATTTTTTTGGCCATGCAAAGTCGGTCAAATTATACAGCACAGAACTTCAAAACTCCTGCCTACTCCCTGTCCTTAATGTAGCAATGTCCTTCCCATGCTAACACCAAACTGAGACATCACTCTGTAGTAAATCTGCTATGGCTCCTTAGAAAGACAATCAGTCTATTTCCACTCACTTACTCGGACAGTAAATATTACTCCATGGAGGAAATTATTTTTCTACGTTTGCCTGTGAATAAAGCACTTACCTAAATCTGCTAAACATCACATAGAGTTCTTAACGTTGTTTTAGCTGAAATGAAACGACATTCTACTGTCATCTGAGTGGTCAAGCTACATCTGTGTTCAGAAACGGCATCTGTCATAGACTCACCATGTTGCTGAACAAATGTAGGAGCAAGCCAGAGAGTCCTGCGTTCCAGCACAGGCAGGAGGAGGGGAGACTAATGATCGCCCCTCTCTGGGTGTGTAAGCAGAACGGTAATTACTGCAACTCTTCCCTCCATGATCAGGTGTCAGTGCACCTTGCAAAGATAATCACTAGAGTCCCTGTGCTTGCCTTTGCCCTTTATTGAAAGACTTTCGGTGGGGGTGGGGTCTTTCTCTTCCTTTTCTGTCTAGCCATTACCAAAGACCATAGGTTGAACACCAGGTTTACCTCGATGCTATTAATGACCAGAAAGGCATGAAAATCCAGGTTCCAAAACACATCCCTTGCTGTAAACACAGATGGGAAAAACAGCAACAGAGTGAACAGAAACATGCTAGGGAACGCTTCATATTTCTTCCCACACACTTTCATTCATTTGGAGAGCTCTCCAAAAGATTCACCTGGCCAAGCTTCATCTGTTTCACTATCTTCTCTGCCTCTTGGTGTCTACCTTAATATCAGCAAAGGAAGGTGAGTGGGAGAAAAGCAGCCAAAGGGAAGATTAAATATTCCACAGGTAATTTCTACCTCTACCTCCTGGGGGGGGGGTGGTAGGGAGAGGGAGGGGGACGGAGGAGAGAAGAAAGACGGAAACGAAGGCAGGAAGAGAAGAGAGAAGGCCAGTAGTCAAAATACAAGAGGAAGAATAATTGCTAGTGAACAATCCTGATGTCTTAGAAAATCGAGGAACTTTGCCACACAGGGAGGGCAACGCTGAATTTTAAAGTCCTTGCAGCACCGCAGCGCCTCCATCACCTCACGTTAAAATGTGCTGCACACAGAGGCCCTGGGTGGTGCCGCATGTTCGGAGCCGGCCTGAGACAGAGGCGAGAGCTGAGAGGTGGGAGGAAATGGTTCACAGAGAAGGGAAGGTTGGAAGGTGTGGTGACTCTGGGAAGTAATTAATCCCTCCAGGTATGTGCAGATACCCCGGCGGGGCACTGGACTTCCCACCCTCCTTGAATTAGGCAGTTGTAGCCAGTTTCAATACAGAAAGCTGGAGAAGGCAGGGGCATCCTGGCTGCCGATCTGAATGTTGGTTAAAGATTGCTGCTATCTTAAAATATATCGTGAGCGATGCTGGAGAACACAGCACAGCTTGTGCAGCCCTATGTAAAGCAGATGCAAATCATATGTAAATGTGCACCTGTCCTTCTGGACTGGTGCTGACTGGGGCCGCTTCTGAGGATTGGCTCTCTGGACATACTGGGATCTCTGGTTAAATCAGTCAATGGTGAGCTACTCTCCTTGTGAAGGCTGAGGATTGCCTTTGCTGGGTAGCTTATGAGGAGCCTTTGAGAAGGAGTCACTAATATCCCAGGAACAATCCACATTCATTATTTTTTTCCAATGCTTTTATGGTGGTAGTCCCAGCTACTCGGAAGGCAGGAGGATCTGGTGAGCCCAGGAGTTTGAGGTTGCTGTGAGCTATGATGACACCACTGCACTCTAGCCTGGGGCAACAGAGAAGATTCTGTATGCCATGAAGGCTATGTTAACTGGTTTGATGAAAATATTTCAGATTGTATATGAAACCAGCACATTGTACCCCACAATTGCATTAATGTACACAGCTATGATTTAATAAGATATATATATATATATATATATATATATATGACATGAAATTTACTATCTTGTTTTTAAGCACACAATCCGGTGACACTAAGTACATCCACGCTCTTACACACCGTCATGACCTTTCTTTCCAGAACTCTTTTCATCTTGTATAACTGAAACTCTGGGCCCTCTAACTAATAACCTTGTTTCCCCCACTCTCGGGCCCCAGACAACAGCCACTTTCCTGGTCTTTATGGTTTTGACAACTCTAAGAACTTCGAATGAGTGGAATCATACAGTATTTGTCTTGTCTGACCAGCTTATTTCCATTAGTGTAATATCCTCAAGGGGCCTCCATGTTGCAGCCTGTGTCAGAATTTCCTTTGGTTAAGTTGGAATAATATTCCATTTCACGTGTGTGTGTTCTTCTTCTCCATTCATCATCAGTAGATACGTAGGTCATGTCCACATTTTAGCTGTTATGAATAATGCTGCTATGAACGTGGGTGCACAAATATTTTCTTGAGACTCTGCTTGCAACTCTTCTGAATATATACCCAGAGGAGGAATCGCTGGATCATACACTAATTCTATTTTCCATTATTTGAGGAAGCTCCATGCTGTTTTCCTTAAAAGTTGTACCATTTAACGTTCTTACCAACAAGGTATAAAAGGGTTCCAATTTTTCTACATCCTTGTCAATACTTGCTTTTTTTCTCTTTTTTTTTTTTCTTTATTTAGTGTGGCCATTCAAGCATTTGTGATGTGATATCTCCTTGTAATTTTACTTTGCATTTCCTTAAGGATTAGCTGTGCCTAGTATCTTTCCAGGTGCTTGTTGGCTGTTGATCTGTCTTCTTTGAAGACATGACTATGCAAATCCTTTCACCAGTGTTCAACAAGTTACTTGATTTTTGCTTGCTGTTACCCACTAACATATTGATGTCTTCCTCTACCTCCTGGGGGAGTGGCAGAGAGACAGAGGGAGAGGGAAGGGAGAGAGAAGGGCCTTCTGTATACAGCTGACCGGCTCTAGCAGGAAGACTCCATGAAAGATTTGCCCAAAGCCAATGCAGATGCTACATTTATGCCTGTCCAGGCTGTTTGTTTTAACCGGCTTCTTTGCCTTCTGCAAGTTCTGTTGGTGCTTCCTATAAAATAAGTCCCTTGTACATTGTCACTACCACCTGAATCTACCCCACATAGTCTAACCTCACCTGGATGTCTACAGTTGCCACTAAATGATCTCCCTGAAGCCTGTCATGCTGTCCTCTACCTGGCAACTTGGGCGAGCTTAGAAATAAACATCAGATCATGAGATTGTGCTCACTGTCCTTTGAGCTTCTCAAAGTCGCTGCTCAGAATAGAGTCCCCATTTCTCTCCACAGCCTACAAGCCATGCTGAGCCTGGTCCTTCCTGTCCTCCTGACCTCATCTGGCAGTCTGTTTCCTCTCCCATCCCTCCTCCCAACCCTGCCTTACATCTCTCCGCTTTATTGCCTGCAGAGAAGTTTTTGCTTCTGAAATTAATTCATATTTGTATTTCTCAACCTTGGTCTCATAAAAATCAGGGTTGGTTGCTATTTTAACATTTCTCAAAATAACTGTGACTTACATAAAATGTAGGGTTTCTTTTTCTCCCCTAAAAAAATGTAGGGCTTGGCGGTCCTTTATGAACTTTGTTGCCTCATTCATTTTTCTGTTCTATCATCTGTAGGACATGGATTCCATTTGCGAAGTTGCTTCAAAGTTGTATAATTTTAGCCATCACGGGAGACAGGCCACACGGATGTTTGCACAGCAAGTGAGTCAGCCCCTCTGAAAGGGTTTTCCCAGAAAGCACATCTAATAATTTTCATTGCCATCTTGTTGGTGATCTCTCTCTGCTAAAAAAGCTTGGGAGTACAGTATTATTATCCTTTAATTTGGGCACCCTGTCTATGACTAAGGGGCCTATTTCCAAGTGGTCTATTGCTAAAAAAGATGGGATTAAAGGGCTACTGGGCAGGCAGCTGGCGGTTTCTGTCACAACTCCTTCATGAATGCTTTTCTTTGGTCAGAAAATATGATCTCTATGCAGGCAGTGATGCTGCCCGTGTGTTGTGTCACAATATCCCTAGTTCCTGCTGCAGTGTCTGACAGGCACACACCATAAATCAAGGCAGAGAGAGCATTTGCTGAATAAGGAGAAAGTACCACGGTGGCGCCTATTTTCTAAAATGACGTTTCAGGATGCACGTGGACTCTTCCTGACATATTCAGGCTCTTCTGTAAGAGACTCCAACTTAGCGTCACCATCAGCCCCTTCACTCCCAACTCGACTCCCTGGTAAAACCCATCTGCTTGGACTCTGAAAACCACAGCTACCATTCTCATCACCTACAAGGAGAATTGAGCTTCTCTTCTCAAAGTCGCTGCTGTCCAGAGTTTTGCATCATGTTCGGGGGGAGGCCCCCTGTTTGCAGGCCAGAACAATCCCAGCTCTTTCCGTGCATGCTAAATCTTCATCTCCTCGACAATAAAATGTAGCTTGTGTCTGACTTTTAGATTTCTCCCCAGAATTTCCCAGAAATCTGGCTTTATGATCGTAACATCTATAGTCTGAGCACATTCAAGAAGGGTTGATTGCCAAACTGGTCCCCACAATGTTCTTTTTCGTTTAATTTCATCCCAGCCCCACTCGAATTCCTGGGTGATGCCACGTGTCTGGAAATAGATTCTAACCCTCCAAACAGGGATGCACGGCGCCATGACAGGTATTTGGTTGTGTTAAAACATCCAAACCTTCAGGCGTCTGCTACTTGGAACACTCAGGTACCCATTTCCAAAGACGTTTTAAAGTGCAAAATTCAGGGCCCATCGTGAAAACATTTCTCATCGTCTACTTTTTAACCGATTACCTTTCGATTTTTCAAATGATAAAGCAGAAAAACCTTTAAACACTCAGTGGATGCTGAATTATTAAACATAAAAGGGCACTTTGGTGTATTTATTATCACACTGAAGGAAATCTTGTCTGGTTTAAGCTCTTAGCTCCTTAAAACGTCCCCCTCTACGCTGAAGTGGAGTTAAAAATGCATTGCCATAAAACTCCATCCATTTCCAATTTTCTCCTCATTGGTTCCTGACATTATGGGCTGAGACCTTCCCAGGCTGCACACTTTCTCTGGGAGGATGATGGTCACGTGGTGTTGACAGTCATACTTCACTGGCCTCTTGGAACTGAAACTGAGTCTTGGGGCTTAGAGCTGTCTCCTTTCCTACTCTCCAGTCAGGTTCTGTTTCTCCGAGCATCAATTTCTGGGGCCTTCCTGCAAGCACAGTTCATACTGAGCCAACTGTGAGAGCCTATCCTGAGTTTTGCCTCTGAGAGTGTGCTATGGCTGGAATGTGTACCCCCAAGTTCATGACTGGGAAATATAATGACCAATATTGGGAGGTGGGTGGGCCTAATACAAGGTGAGTAGGTCAGGAGACCTCTCTTCATGTGTGGGTTAACGGTACGATCACCAGGAGTGGGTTAGTTACGGAGAGAGAGGCTTTGTCATGAAAGTGAGTTTGGCCTAGTCCTGCTCACTGTTCTTGCCATCTCCGGCTCTCCCACCTTCCACCGCGGGAGGAAGCAGCGGGAAGAACCCTCACCAGATGCAACTGCTATGTTTTGGGATTTCTCAGCCTCCAGAACAATGAGCTAAATAAAATTCTGTTGTTTATAAATTACCCAGTCTCAGGTATTCTGTTACAGCAACCCAGAACAAACTAAGACACAGCACCTTTTAGTTTTTTATTTTGTCTTTGTGTGTGTGTGTGTGGAGGTGAAATTCACTTAATGAAATTAACCACTTTCAAGGGTACCATTGAGCAGTCTTTAGTGCATTCATAACGTTGTACAACCACCACCTCTACCTAGTTTAGCAACATTTTTATCACCCCCAAAGAAAACCCATAACAGTTACTCTCCAGTTCCCCTCCCCTGGCAACCACCCTTCATCTTTCTCTCTCTACATGGCTTTGCGTATTCTGGACATTTCCTATAAATGTTATCACATAGTATATGACCTTTTGTTTCTGGCTGCTTTCAATGAGCATAATATTGTCAAGGGCCATCCATGTTGTAGCAAATATCAGTACTCCACTCATTTTTATGTCTGAATAATATTCCATTATAGGAAAATACCACATTCAGTTTATCCATCCAACTCTTGATGGACATTTGAGTTATTTCTACTTTGTAGCTTTTAGGAATGCTGCCATTATGAACATCTGTGTGCAAGTTTTTGTTATCTATCTGTTTATTCAGTTGTCTGGGGTATAAACCTAGGAGTGGAACGGCAGGCTAATGTAATAATTCCATGTTTTACTTTCTGAGGAATTGCCACACTTTTGTCCACAGTATTTTTCACTCACAAATGTTTAGGCTTTCTTCCCATGACTATGTTGCCCTCAGTGGAGTACCGTGGTGTCACAGCCCATAGCAACCTCAAACTCTTGGGCTCAAGCGATTCTCTTGCCTCAGCCTCCCGAGTAGCTGGGACTACAGGCACCCACCACAATACCCGGCTATTTTTTTTGTTGTAGTTGTCATTGTTGTTTGGCGGGCCTGGGCTGGGTTTGAACCCCCCAGCTCTGCTGTATATAGCCGGCTCCCTGGCCACTGAGCTACAGGCGCTGAGCCCCATGACTCCTTTTTAACTTAGCATTCAGGAAAACCTCACTCCAGAAACAGAAGGAAGCTCTGGAATTCCCAAGAACAGGAGTTAAAATTGACAGAAAGTTCAGTTTCTCCCTGCTGTGACCACAGCATGAGGCAGCAGAGACCCAGCACCATGTTTTTTTCTCTTATTCCTTTTCTTCATCCCAAAGGACAGCAGCTGTGTCCTCTGGGATAAGTCCTGGAAGAGCCAGGACTTCTGTACTCAGTTTCGACATCCTGGAGAAACCAGAGAATTCCAGAGTAGGGACAGATTGGAGGTGGAATGGAGAAAACAGAAACAATTGGGAGTGAGGGAAAGGAAGCAAAACAGGTGCTCGGGTGTCTAGTAAACGAGGGGAAACAGCCCAGTGGCAGGAGTGTGCGCCTTCGAAGGGAGTCTTTTTTTTTTTTTTTTTTAAATTAAATCATAGCTGTGTACATTAGTGCAATCAAGGGGTACAATGTGCTGGTTTCATATACAATCTGAAATATTTTCATCAAACTGATTAACATAGCCTTCATGGCATTTTCTTAGTTATTGTATGAAGACATTTGTATTCTGCATTTAGTAAGTTTTCCCTGTACCCTTCTAAGATGCACCATAGGTGTGGCCCCACCAATTACCCTCCCTCCATCCCAACCTTCCCCCTCCCCTCCCTTCCCTTGCCCATTTCCCCATATTCTTGTGCTATAGTTGGGTTATAGCCTTCATGTGAAATCTATAAATTAGCTTCATAGTAGGGCTGAGTACATTGGATACTTTTTCTTCCATTCTTGAGATACTTTGCTAAGAAGATTTTAAATCCTCTTTAAAATCACCCACAAGGATTAGACCACTGGATTTATGTATTTCAGATAACCCTGCACACCCCTCTAACTATATTTAGCTGTGCATATTTATCTTTGGTTCAGCATCCCACTTCCCTTTCCCCTTGTTGGACAGGCTGCCCTCTTTGCCTAAAATACTGTTCCATAAACCAGGCGTCTGAAAAATGCCTACCCATCCTCAGAAGCCAGTCCAGCCATCTCCCCTGTCCTCAAACCTTCCAAACCCCTTTCTCAGTGTGGCTCCTGCCCCACCACGCACACATACATCACTTAATTTTATAGTTACATACCTGTCCCTGTGTCCCCTTCCAAAACATGTGTTCCCAGATGTCAGGAGCCATAATTTCCTCTTAAAAATGGGAAGGAAACTGTTCACTCCTCAGGTTGAGGTCAGGGTGAGGTGAGCTCGTCCATTTACAGAGCCTGTTGTACCAATTTACACATTGCAGACACCTCATAAAAGTCCACAAAGCCGTTGGACCTTTAGGTAGCTCCACTATCAGTGCTTGGTAATGCTCCGAACCAAAGGTGCTTCTTGACTTTGCACAGCTAAGCAAGTCATTGGCAGATGGGGCGAGGGACAGGAGGAAGAAAGAGCGGGAGGAAAGATTCTCAGGGAAGTCTTTAAGAGGAAAGGGGAGAGTGAATATAACATGCCAATACTATGAGCACAAAACTTTCAGTGCACATGAACACCGAGTCAGCTGAGTTGTTGTAACCATTGTTATTAACACCATTCTCACCATCTAACACACGGATCAAGACTTCCACATGATCGGACCGAGCCTTTCCTTCCCTTAAAGGAGAGGACAAAGAAAGAAGAAAGAAGGTACAAAACAAAACAAAATAATTAAGGAACCTTTACAACTCCTTCGGGGAGGCTGGCGAGAATGATTCTCTCAGTTTTTTAGATACTAAAAAGTATCTTTAAAAAAGTCCTTGTATCCTGCCACACACAGCCAGGCTGCGAGGTTCAGTCGCCTCCAGTAATCCATTTATAAGAGATATAAACCAAGCACTTGTCTTGAAATTATGAGCATCTTAGGTGCTCATTAAATCTTTCTGATCTGGGCTATTGAGTCAATTGTGTCTGTTGCCAACCCCGTGTGCCAGGCACCTGCACCAGCTCAGGCAACAACGCTCATTTGTCAGGCCAGGTGCAGTGGCTCACACCTGTGGTCCTAGTATTCTGGGAGGCCGAAGCGGGTGGATGCTTGAGCTCAGGCGTTCCAGACCAGCCTGAGCAACAGCAAGACCCTGTCTCTACTAAAAATTGAAAAAAAAAATGTCTAGCTGTGCATTATAGTAGGTGACTGTATTCCCAAATACTTGGGAGGCTGAAGCAGGAGGATCACCTGAGTCCAAGAGTTTGAGGTTGTTGTGAGCTATGACACTCTTGCTCTCTACCCAGGGTAACAAAGTGAGACTCTGTCTAAAAAAACAAAGAAACAGGCTCGGCGCCTGTGGCTCAAGCGGCTAAGGCGTCAGCCACATACACCTGAGCTGGCAGGTTCGAATCCAGCCTGGGCCTGCCAAACAACAATAATGGCTGCAACCAAAAAACAGTCAGGCATTGTGGCGGGCGCCTGTAGTCTCAGCTAGGCAGGAGGCAGGGACGCGGAGGCAGGAGAATCTCTTGAGCCCAAGAGTTGGAGGTTGCTGTGAGCTGTTGATGCCACAGCACTCTACCCAAGGTGACAGCTTGAGACTCTGCCTTAAACAAACAAACAAATAAAATAACAAAGACAAGAATGCTCATCTGTGCATTATAATAATTCCTGATCCAAAGGTTTGCAGACACGTCCCTTGGTAGAGGTAGCTAGGATTGACCCCCACAACCAAAACTCCCACAAAAAACCTCCAATATTGCAATTAGGAGTACGAGGCTCACTTAGAGATGTTCTTTTGTATCACAAAATATAAACCTGTCCTCAAAAAGTCAGGTTACTCGCAGAATCACACGCAACTCCCAACACGGCTAATCCAACTCAGTGAGGCACAAAACACTGGTTAATAGAATTCAGTGCTTTGTTTAAAAGTTCAGAAAATATAAAATTTTCAATTTTGTTGCCAAACTTAGCAGAACAAGAAACAGAAAATTAAGGATCAATACAATTTTGATCCTTAACAAAATTTTAACGTCATAAAGACACTCAATTGACTTTGAATCATTCACTTTCTTTTTTTTTTGCAGTTTTTGGCTGGGCCCAGGTTTGAGCCCGCCACCTCTGGCATATGGGGCTGGCACCCTACTCCTTTGAGACACAAGCGCCACCCAGAATCATTCACTCTCTAAGTATAAGAAAAGTGTTTCTGGTGAAGGAGTCGTAAACAGAATGGACTCAAGGACAGTTTCAGGCCTTGTGGGTGAGTAATGAAAATACGGTTAGTCTGATAATTAGAACTGATGCTGGGAAATCTTCAGCCTCACACAGCTGGGTTGTGTTTTTTCCTCCTCCAATCTTAGCCGTTCCATTGCCACGGTCACTCAGTGGCCACCCCGTGCCATAATGATCAACTCTCAGGGCCTTCGTGTCGCTTCACACCGATATACTTTGCTTAAACTGAAATACATTATTTTTTAAAGGCAACTGCCTATCAATACCGTCAGTGAAAAAAAAAATGCAATGTCACTTATTCCAAATAAAAGTAACCACAAATACAATGCAATCACAAGTTATTAAAATCTAGCTGACATTGCTGGAAGCCACTGAGCCTGAGGCCTTCCTTTTATTATTAAAAATGGAAATCATCCAATATGAGAAAGATGTTTAAGACGCCCTAGCACCAAACGAAGACTTTCTCATTGACATGAACCGGGAAATGCAGAGAGAAGCGAAAAGGGAATAAGTGCTTCTGCCCCTGGTAGAGTCAATGTTATGTAATAGCATCTGCTGTGCCATCTAAATCCATAATAATTAGACGGGGCTTATGCTTTGAGCAAGACTGTTTTTAGCTAATGCATTTAAAAAAGAAAAAGATAAACACTATTGTGTTTTCAACTGCTATTAGAATATGTTCTCTTTCCAGTTACTGCTCCAAGAAAATTTTGGTCTCTCATTCCTGTGGCAACGTTTCTTCCCTAAACATGCTACCACCATCTCTGCTAGGACTCGACGTGTGCGATATAGTTCTAACATACTCCAATGGCCGTCCATGGTTGCTGGTTTAGAATATGGACCCTGCACCTCTAATTCTCTGCTCTGTCACGCACTAGTTCTGTGGCACAGGGCAAGTTAACATCTGTCTGCCTCAGTCTCCCTACCTGTAGGCTAGGGCACAATGCACTGCCTGCTTCACTGTATTGAGGGCAGTAATATGTGCAAAATACTCGCCAGAGTATCTGACACATGTAAGGGCCATAGAAGCGTTTGCTGTTATATGAATTACCTGCCTGTATTAGTTTCCTATTGTTGTTGCTATGACAAATTGCCGCAAAGGCAATAGTGTTAAAAACAACAGATCATTTATTATCTTCCAGTTCTGTGATTCAGAAATGGGATGTAGGTCTCCGTGAGCTAAAATCAAGGTGTTGGCAGACGTGTGTTCCTTTCCGGAGGGTCTAAGGAAGGATGTGACTTCTTGCCTTTTCCAGATTCTAGATGCAGCCGGCATTTCTTGATTTGTAATTCTCTTACATTTTAAAGGTAGCAGTGGTTGGTCAAGTTCTAAGGAGAACCACCCCGATAACTTCTCTCTCCTCTGCCTCTCTCTTCACTTATAAAAACCTCCAGACTCAGATTGGACCCAGCCAGATAATCCAGAATAATCTCCCGCATCTCAAGGCCAAGTGATTAGCAAGCCTAATTCTATTTGTAACCGTGATGCTCCTTAACCTTTCCCTCTGGCTTTTTATGTTTTCCTTTAAGAATGTATGAGACAGTCCAAGTGGATACTTCCAGAAGGTAACCCTGGGACTTTATCTCCTATGTGTTAACTTCCCATGCTTTACTTTTATGGCTATTTTTTTTAATGTTGTTTTTATTTTGATATATTTTTAGAGTTACAGAAAATACTTTTAGACTTGCAAAAATAGTACAGAGAACTCTTGTGCCACTGTACCAACTTCTTTCTAAATCATAGTACAGCGCTGAGAACCAGGATATTAACATTAGCAAACTACTATTAACTAAACAGGGATTTCGTTAGTTTTTTCCCCTTTATCTCTCCGTTCTGAGACATGATCCCATCCCAGATTGCAGTTTGCATCTTTTTTTTTTTTTTTTTTTTTTTTGTAGAGACAGAGTCTCACTTTATTGCCCTCAGTAGAGTGCTGTGGCGTCACACAGCTCACAGCAACCTCCAACTCCTGGGCTTAGGCGATTCTCTTGCCTCAGCCTCCCAAGTAGCTGGGACTACAAGCACCCTTCACAATGCCCGGCTATTTTTTTTATATTTTGCAGTTCGGCCCGAGGCTGGGTTTGAACCTGTCACCTTCGGTATATGGGGCCAGCGCCCTACTTGATGAGCCACAGGCGCTGCCCTTCACATTGCATCTTGTTACTTCTCTTTAGTTTTCTCACGGATGGTTCTCCAGTTCCTCAACATTTATTTGAGCTGCACAGTGCTTGCTGCTGATACCACCTTCCTCCAATTACAATCCACACTGAAGGGGCCCTCCTGGCTTCACAGACATTCGAGTCTACAGCCTCTATCTCGGTTAACCCTTCTGGGATTCAGAGAAACACCCAGTCCAGCAAATTCCTCTCCCACTAAGCCTCTCCCCCAAATATTATGTTTTCCTTAACTTCAGCTTCAAAACTCTCTCCTGCACAAAACATCAACAAACTACCATGAAGTGAAAATAATAAAATGCCAGTAAAGCATAGGAGTTTCTGAGATATTTGATTTCAGAACTAGAACTGCAGGTCAGCGTCTACTCCTTTCCCCTTTTTTGTTTCTTTTTTCCATTCCTCCCCCCTCCCCCCACCACTTTCTCTGGTTTTGAAAACAGCTTGTGGAATTGTACAGAGAGCGCATTCATAGAATAAAAACTGTTTCCCTCTAATAAAATGTTAAACGATGTTAAAAATTAATCACCAGGGCCGTTTGTGCAGCCCTCCTCGGAGGGAGACAGCTTGGGAAATTTAATAAATTATTATCACAATGATGTTCTTATTATAGAATTTGCATTTCATTCCCAAGGCTTGCATTCAGCCCCAAAGTTGCCCAATGATGGTTAATAAAACCAAAAGGACCCTTTCGCCTCAGTGGTTAGAGGGCTTTTCTTAGAGTTGCCTGCCAAAGAGTATTCTTTGGGCTTCATACTCAATTATTTCAGCTTTGACTCTCACTCCCTTCTTTATGACTTTTGTTTCTTTAAGACAACTAAAGACAGTATTTAATCGTGAGCATGCCCTCCTGATGGAAACACACACAGTAATGATATGCCTAGCTTAAAAGCAAATCTAATCTACTTGCTTATTAAATTTAAATGTGTTTAAGGCTGATATGGTTTGAAGATGATATGTAAAATAACAGCTTCCACGGTTATAAATGTCAACTCTAAAAATTATATGCAATATAACATACAAAATAAATGCTGCTTCATCTTTACATTCCGCTGTGATCAATTCATTAAACGATGGGTTATAAGCCACGAGGACAATTGTACAGCATGAGGCGCCATTTGTCAGAGCGTATTCTAAAGCACCGGATTGTGGTTCTCATAAGAAAGAGGGGGCAAAAAGCAGCTTCTGATGCACCACGAATGGAATGACTTCTCCAATCAAATATTAAAGGCTGAGGAAATCTATCCTCGTGACAAAGTTCCATATTAAAATATGGGAGGAGATGAAAGGGGTTTCCTTGGGAAGACAAACTATAAACAGTAAGGATGATAGTAAAGACTTAAGACAGATTTCCTCCTGAGTTATGAATCAGAGCTGCATTATATTTTAATAATGTAACATTCACACCCTAGGGGCCCTCAAACTGGACTGAGCATCAGGATACTGTATGGGGGCTCAGGGGAGGCTCACAATATATGTTCCCAGGCGCCTTTCTCTGCATTATGATTGGGAAGATTAGGGAGAGGTACAGGAACTTGCATTTAAAAAAATAAGTTTTCATCATGATTCTTTTTTTTTTTTGAGACAGAACCTCAAGCTGTCACCCTGGGTAGAGTGCCATGGCATCACAGCTCACAGCAACCTCCAATTCCTGGGCTCAAGCGAGTCTCCTACCTCCGCCTCCCAAGTAGCTGGGACTGCAGGCGCCCGCCACAACGCCCGGCCATTTTTTGGTTGCAGCCATCATTGTTGTTTGGCAGGCCCAGGCTGGATTGGAACCCGCCAGCTCAGGTGTATGTGGCTGGCGCCTTAGCCCGCTGAGCCACAGGCGCCAAGCCTTCATCATGATTTTCAGGGGATAACACCCCCTGAAACACAGCCTAGCTGTCTTTAGCATGTATCTGTATGCAAAGACAAGCAGGTTTTAACCTTTATAAAAATGATGCAGTAACCATGGGAAACTCTATAAACCCCAATAAATAACTTAGTCTACAAAGTTAGAGCCACTCACATCCAGGAGAAGAACACAGCTGTTCTGTTTATTGATGGTTTCTCGGTAGCTGAATTTCTGATTGCATAAGGTACTGATTTCTGGGTCACAAATCCACTCTGTACACTTAACAGCCTCCTCAATTTTCTCTTCTAAGTCAGTCCCATATGTTTCCTCCAGTTCATCCATATAAAGATCAGACTTTCATTCAAAAAAAGAAAAAAGAATGCCTGGATAAGAAGTAAAAAATGTCTGTTGGGAATTTATTAAAGAGTTAGAAATATCAATGCATGTAAAGACTAATAAAAATAAAGAAAGTGACCCTGGCTGGAAGAATTTTTATTTTAAATTTAATTGTGTTAGCCTCCCCAGGTGACAATGAGTTTTTTTGTTTCTTAGCAGCTTTCTAAGAAGTCTTGGTGTTTGGTCATTACTCAACAGAGAACTCTACATTTGGGTCTCTAATTAATGTCCTGCCCAATGGCCCTCGATGTCAATTAGAATAATGATCTGTTTTTCTTATATATTAGGGTTGGGCCTATTCCAGATACACAGATGATCAAGATATGGACTGGTGAGCAAATTTTTCCAGAAAGCTAGAACAAAGAAATAAAACTGTATTCACCAGATGCACTGGGAGAGTTATGCAAGAGATTGCCTGTGGACATCTGTGGGGACCATGAGAACTGCTGACCTAGCCCTCCTCAGTAATTTACAACCTATGGCACCTTTCCCCCAGGGGTAGCCTAGTTTGTAAATGAAGAGCTAATGAGATACAGATAATTATGTTGCACAGAGTGGCTTACGTCCTCTGTTTAATGTGTGTGGTGGGGAAGTGGTGTTTTGGAATAGGGACAGTGAACGCATTTCTAGAGATGAGAAAGCTGACTGAGTTACTGTGGGTCTCTATAGCAAGGTCCCTATTGAGACTGCATCCTTCCAGTCATACTTAACTAGAAATCACTCAACGTCTTCTTCAAATGCCTTGAAGGCTGGGCCCTGCATTTGGCCCGAGGTTCCCGAACCAATCCTTCCTTGGATGGTTAATCTTGCTTCATAAGCTGGCCTTCACAATGTCAAGGAACCTTTTCCAACCCCTACCTGTTAGTCTCTGTCCTCTGTTTCTTTAACCATCCTTTTAAAGGTTCCTCCAACTCTAAAACTTAAATATTTTAACATACAGCTCAATGCCATTCCTTGGTTCCTTTGTAGAATGTCTATCATATCTCTCATTGTAATACTTTCTGCAATCATGAGTCGAACTACCATGAAGTTAAAATAATAAAGTATTCACCAAGTATTTGGCAGAAATGAAGATTTTCACAGGGGCCAGGAGAGACTACCCTTGCCACTCTCAAGAAGAGGATCAAAGGCTGCAGGTGGTGGTTCACCTGTATGGGTCATCTTGGAGAGAGAAATGTGAATCACTGGAAAAGTGAATAGAAACACCCAAACAGAGCAGAGAAGGGTGATCTGCTCTGTAAGATCACAAGCCACTTGGGGGAAGGGTTAGGGAAAGAGATCCCCAGCTCTGCAATACCCCAGTAGACACTAACATCTTGAGCTACAAGAGGGCTCCCCCACACAGCAGGCCTCCAAACTGATCAAGAAGCTGCTTGGAGACTGTGGCAGCAATGCATCGGAGAATGGGCACTGTGGATTTTCCCCAACTTCTGGTCCGAGGTTCCAGCAATAGTCTCCAATCTGTACTCTCAGTCCCAGAGATCACATGCCCTGTCTGCATGGGAGCCAACTCCACTGTAGCACCTCCTTATTACCTCTTCCAGGTCAGAGAGGGCGTGGGTAGATCAGGTGCTCTCTGCATGCTGTGACTGGTGCCATGCACCCTTCAATCCCCCACAGGCTAACTCTTGTGTATCTGAGCATAGCAGACACCCATGGCCTTCAGTGTCTGCGGCCACCATTATACCATCTCAACAGTACTGCCACTGTCACCTGGAGTAGCACAGCAGCAGCTACCACAGTCAGGCCTGGGATAAAGGATACCTCCAGCTATTGAGACTCCCCAGCAGGGCACTATGTGTCACCTTGGTCCTGTCAGCCATGGGTGGCCCAGCTGCTGTGGCCCAAGGAGACACCACATCACTGGAACCACCCAAGACCACCAAAATATTTAGATGCCCTCTACAAACCTGCACCCCGCACAGGCACCCACCAAGGCTCCACAATCCCTGCAGGAACCTGCGAGTTCTCCCACCCCACCACTAGCTGCAGTCCCTTGAAGTGCCAGGCAACTACCAAGGTCCTTCAACCTGCTCTGGTGTTGGCTAAGTTCCCATGACCCTCCAAGGTCCCTGCCAAGGTCCCACAACCACGCAGGTGACCAAACAAAGCCTGAGACCCACTCAGGACCCAACTAGGTCCAAGATCCTGCGATTCACCTAGGTACCCACCAAAGTCCTCTGACCTACCCAGGTGCCAGCCAAGGTCATGTTACCCACCTGCATGGAGAGGGACTTGCCTAGCTCTCCTCCCCACCTTTCAATAGCAGCCTTGGGAGAAACCAACTAATTTGAATGAATATAAGTATACAACATTACTGGTTTGTAATGTGATAACCACAGGATGATTACATGGAAGAACATCTGTATTATAGGCTCTCAGTGCATTTACCCCTCTTCTACTGGGGCAACCCTGTAGAGTCAAACATAAATAAGCTATCCAGGAATTTCTTTTTCTTACTAAGTAGGAGGGTTGCCCCATGAAGGAGAACAGGTGTGCTGTGAACCTATCAACCCTGAGCTGAGAGAACACGATTCAGATGAGAAGAAACCAGCAAAAGAGTTCTGGAAACATAAAAACACAAGCCAGTTCAATATCCTCAAAAGATCATAACAGAACTGTAGTAACAGGCCACAACTAAAAGGAAATTGTCAAAATATCAGAAACGGTATTCAGAATATGGATGACAAGTCAAAATTGAAGGGAAAGTGAAAACCAAAATCAACCCCCCCCAAAAAAAAATTTCAGGGAATAAATAAAAAATACGGAAAACTCACTAAAAAATAGACAACATAAGAAGAGACATGATGAACTTATAGAACTTATAGAAATAAAAGAGTCATTTAGGGCATTAAAAAACACAGCAGAAATCTTCAATAACAGACTACATAAAGGAGAAGAAAAAAATCTCAGAGCTTGGAAACAAGGCTTTCAAACTAACCCCCTCAAAGATGCAGGAAAAAGAATAAAGAGGAAAGAATAATCACTCACACCAATACAGGACTATGCTAAATGAGTCAATGTACAAATTATAGGCAGCCCAAAATTATAAGAAGAAAAGGGACAAAGCATAGAAAACCTATTCGAGGGAATTATTGAGGAGTCCTTATCTGGTATCACCAGACATTTATTTATTTATTTATTTATTTACTTTAGAGACGGAGTCTCACTTTATCGCCCTTGGTAGAGTGCCGTGATGTCACAGCTCACAGCAACCTCCAACTCCTGGGCTTAGGCGATTCTCTTGCCTCAGCCTCCTGAGTAGCAGGGACTACAGGGGCCCGCCACAATGCCCGGCTTAACCACCAGACATTTAGATATCCAGTTCCAAGATCGCCGCTGATCACAGGAAGATTCACAGAAAATGGACATCTCTAAAACACATAATCATCAACCCTGCCAAGTCAGCATGAAGGAGAAAGTTCTACAGTCTGCAACACAAAAGCAACAAGTCACCTATAAAAGAAAATCCATCAGCAGACTTCTCTTCAGAGGCCAAAAAGATTACTGCCTTTAATATTCTTAAACAGAATAAATTCCAGCTAATAATTTTGAATCTTGTAAAACCAAATAGAGAAACAAAGACTTCTCTAGAGAAGCAAACACTAAGGAAACTTGTTACTACTAGACTCTCAATACAGAAAATGTTCAAAAGTGTATTATCCATGGGCAGCACAATAGATAACAACCAATGTAAAAACACCCAAAACATGAAGATCATAGCTCTTATCAAATAACAGCCCAAGAGGGAAAACAACACAATAAGGTATCATTCGACATGATGAACAGATCAGCATCCCAAATACCAGTACTAACCCACCCACTGTGAACAGACTGACTGTCCCACTTAAAAGAGAGAGACCAGCTGAGTGGATTTAAAAAATTATAGCAAGTTGAAAGAAAAAAAAAAAAAAGAAGAACCACAACCTAAGTATCTGCTGTCTCCAGGAAACACATCTAACCCACAAAGACAATACAGACTCAAATCAAGGTAAAGCGATGGAAAAAACAATTCCATTCAACTGGAAAACAAAAAAATGAGATGGTATCAGCATTCTCATAACTGATAAAACACACTTTAAATCAATAATGACAAAAAAAAACAAGACACAGATGATCATCATTTAATACTACAAGGAGTAATTCAACAAGAAGATGTAATAATATTAAATATGCACCTAGTACAGGAGTTCCTTGATTCCTAACTAAAATTCTCTAAGATCAAAGCAAAGAAATAACCAATTATCATCTTAATAGCTTAGGACTTCAACACCCCATGACAGAATTAGACTGTCAAAACAGCAAATGAATAAAGAAAGTGTGGACTGCAATGACACTCCAGAACAAATGAACCTACAGACATTTAAAGAAAACTCTACCCACAAACTGATGAATATACATTCTTTCATCCACATGGGATGTTTTTTCAAGACTTATCATATCTTAGACCACAAAATAGTCTCAGAAATTAAAAAAAATAAAATAAAACTGAATTCATACCAAGCATGTTATCAGACTACAGTGGAATAAAACTAGAAATAAATTCTAAGAGAAACATTCAATTCTACACAAAGTCATGGAAATTAAATAATCAAATGCTATACGATCGTTGGGCCAATGATGAAACTAAGATGTAAATCAAAAGATTTCTTAAACAAAATGACAAAGGAGACACAAGCTTTCAAAAGCTGTGGAATACAGCAAAAGCAGTCCTAAAGGGAAATTCCTAGCCTAACTGCCTTCATCAAGAAGATAGAATGATCACAAATTAAAAACCTAATGTCACATCTCAAGGGACTACACAAAGAACAACAAACCAAACCCAAAGCCAGCTGAAGAAAAGAATTAATGAAGGTCAGAGCAGAATTCAATGAAATGAAAACCAAAAAGACGATGCAAAGATCAATGAAACAAAAGGTTGGTTCATAGAAAACAAACAAAACCAGATGAACCAGAAATAGAAGAGTAAAAACTCAGTTAAGCTCAATCATCAATGAAAAGGGAGAGATGACAACTGATACCACGGAAATACAAAATAACATTCAAGAATACTACAGACATATTTACTCCAACAAATTAGAAAACTTTGAGAAAATGGATAAATTCCTAGAAAGATACAACTTTCTAAATTTGAATCAGGAAGCAATACAAATCCTGCACAGGCCAATATCTCCCAACAACAATAATAAAAAGCCCCGGACCAGATAGATGGATTCACAGCCAAATACTAAAAGCCTACAAAGAAGAACTAGTACCTATTCTACAGAAATTATTCCATAACATCAAGAAGTAGGGAACTGGTGGGATGCATTGGCTCGTGCCTGTAATCCTAGCACTCTGGGAAGCCAAGGTAGGCAGATTACCTGAGCTCAAGACAAGCTTGAGCAAGAGAAAGACCTCAGCTCTAAAAAATAGCCAGGCATTGTGGCAGGCACCTGTAGTCCCAGCTACTCAGGAAGCTGAGGCAAGAGAATCACTTTAGCCCAAGGGTTTGAGGTTGCTGTGAGCTATGATGCCAGGACACTCTACGAAGGGTTACAAAGTGAGATTCTCTCTCAAGAAAATAAAGAAAAAATGGTAGGGTATCCTCCCTGACTCATTCTAAGAAGCCAGTATCACCTTGATACCAAAGCCAGGAAAGAAAACAAGAACAACAACAACGACAAAGAAAACCACTACAGACCAATATCCCTTATGAACTTAGATGTGAAAATACTAAACAGAGAATATTTCCAAACCTAATTCAGTAACACATAAATAGCACAATGCACTATGATAAGTGCGTTTCATCCCAGGGATAGTAGGTGGGTTCAGCACATGCAGAAAAAGTATTCAATCAAATCCAGAATCTTTTCATGACTAAAAAACCCTCAATGAATTAAGTAGAGAAGGAACATATCTCAAAATTATAAAAGCCATATAGGAAACACCCACAGCCAATATCCCACAGCTAAGTGTGAAAAAGTCGAAAGCATTCCCCCTAAGAATTAAAATAAGATAAGGTTGAATATTTCTATTTAACAGAATATTGGGAGTTCAAGCCAGAGCAATCAGACAAGAGAAAGAAATAAAGGGCATCCAAACCAGGAAAGGGAGGTGAAATTATTCCTGTTTTTCCAATGATGAAACTTCTATCTAGGAAACCCTAAAGATTCCACCAACACACTCCTAGAATTGATTGATAAATTCAGCAACTCAGCTAAGTCTTAGTTTACAAAATCAATGTACACAAATCAATGGCATTTCTATACACGAATAATAATCAAGCTGAGAGTCAAATCAAGGTCTCATTACCATTCACAATAGCAACAACGGAAGGAAAATACCTGGGAATATACTTAACCAAGTAGGTGAAAGATCTCTAGGAAACTATAAAACGCTGATGGAAAAAAACACAGCTGACACAAACAAATGGAGAAACATTTCTTGCTCATGGATTGGCAAAATCAATTTTGTTAAAATGTCCGTACTGCCAAAAGTGATTTACAAATTCAATGCAATTGTTGTCAAAATACCAATGTTTTGCTTTATGGAGGACGAAAAAAATAATCCTAAATTTCATTTGCAACAACAAAAAATATACCTGAATAGTCAAAGCAATCATAAACAAAAAGAACAAATCTGTAGGCATCACATTACTTGACTTCATTGCAACAGAATAGGGAACCTAGAAATAAAACCATATTCCTACAAGCAATGATCTTAGGCAAAACAGACAATAATGCACACTGGGGAAAGGAATCCCTAATTAATAAACAGTGCTGGAAAAATTGGATAGTCACATACAAAAGAATTAAACAGTACCCTTACATCCCAACATATACACAAAGTAATTCAAGATTGATTAAAGATTTAAATGCATGAAGTCATAAGAAGTCAAGAAGTGAATGCAGTGAAAATACATAGAAGTAAATGTCTCTTCCAGACATTAGATAAGTCTTCAGCCTGATCAGATGTTATTTGTTTAGGGTATAAAATAGCGTTCAGGGAATAGAGTGAGAGAAAAGAAACACATACACAACTTTCTTTCCTGCATAACTTCACTTAGGGTCCATATCAGACCTCAGTAACATGCAGTTAAAAGCTTCCTCCAAATGGCATTTTGAAACTAATTGCAATGCAAATTTTAACTCTAGGGATTTTAATAAAGCCCTACTCACACCATCTCAGAACATTTTAATTCAAGCCTTAGAAAGTCACAGGCAATTTAGGAAGACTATGGTTTCTCCATGTTAGCCTAAAGCACCTACATTAACTTCTCCAGCTCTACAGCAAGGTCTATTTCAAGGAGGCTACCAGGAATGCACAGGCCTGGGGGCGTCTCAATCCACGTTTCTGCCTCTGGTTTCCTTTCCAGTTGGACAATGCCTCTCTTGAAGAGTTGGCCAATTATTCAAAATTCTTTAACACAATTACCATGCAGACGGTGTGGAAAACAGGTAAAAGTTAAATGAAATAAAGATGATTTATAGTCTCACTATTTAGAGATAACTATGGTTAGCACATAGATACATATATTAAGATTTTTCCTCTCCATGTGAACTAAGTCTTGAAGTACTGTGATTCGGCCCAAGCATTTGTGCAATCCACTTTGTTTACCTGACAATACATTGTGAGTATTTTCCAAAATGACCACCATAAATTAGCCAATTATCTATGTCAGAGATTTAAGTTGTTTCCAATTTTTCACCATTAGGAAAATTGCTTACAAATATTATTTTTTAGAGAACCGTGTTTGTTTTATTTAATTTTCAAAGGGCTTTCTTCAGTACCAAATTAAATGCATATACCTTTTTAAGATTTCACACAATATTTTAAGTGATTGATCCTCTCTCAGAAAGGTTAAGAAAGAACAGATGCACTGTGAAGGGAAAAAATACTTTAAATTATGTATTCATATCCCGTCTTATGCCACCTGTTCCTTCTCTTCTTACAGATAATTTCAATAACTCAAAGTGACTCAAGAGTTACAGTTTTTGAAGTTATAAAAGATATTTTGGGGACTACTGAGTCCATTTTAGTATCGACTGGATATCGGATGGTAGAATAGGTTTAAGTTAATGCAGTTAGTTGTACTAATGATGTTATGGTTTCACTTACAATAATATTTCCTTTTTTAGATACATGTTTATGTATTTAGAGGTAAGTTACATGATAGTTGGGAATTTCCTTTGAAATTGTATGTGTGTGTATGTATGCAATCATTAAATCCCAATGGAAAGTAAAGAGTGTTCTGTAAAATAGTAGCACCTGTGCATCCCAGGAGTTTCCAAGATCTCTGAACCTGATCATCCGTGTTCTCTTATCTACACTAAGGTGCACCATCAAGCTGTAGGGGAAAGAAAGGTCCAGGACACGGGTCCCCTGGGCATTGATCTTTGCTGAAGAGTGGATTGGATTTCTTGTTATCTGGGGATGAGAAGCTACCAAATCCAAATCTCTTTTGCTCAGCTAGCCCCTGCGTCTGATTAACGCTCAGATCTTCACAAGCCAGTGTCAAGACGTTACAATCTAAAAAGAAATTCAACATCTCAACATTTGCATCGTTTAACACCTTTGGTGGTAGCAGAAGGAACAAAATAAGAATGTATTTGAAGATGAACTGTATGATCAGGCCTATCTCTGAGGACTAAATTGATTTCTGATTTCAATACACAAATATTAGCTCAGTTGTTTCTCGACGTGTAATAAAAGTGGCAGGGTTTCGTGCAAACTGGTTTATCCCATCTGGCTAAGAATGTGTGTGTCCACAAAGATGTGACATATTATCATGAGAATTATTAGGACACAATATTATTGGAGGCACTAGACCCCGATAGCTCTAATCTAGTTCTTATCACCTGCAGACAAAAGCATGGAGCCCAGTGGACCTCTGTGCAATCCATCTCTGTCAACTGCATTAAGGAAATTACCTGTCAGAAACATCAGGGCTGAGATTCTGTGATTAAACACAAACGTGAAAATGCTTAAGGGCACAGTGGAATCATGAGGGGAAAAAAATTACACACAAACACCTCCTTCAATCTACCTTCCTTAGAATTAATTCTGTGGTCATAAATATTTCAAATCTGCAGAGAGAGACACAACATGAAACTTATCAAGCACTTTTTCTGTGGTTGACGCTGTGCCAAGTGCTTCCGTACAATATCCCCTAATATCCCATTGTCAGGGGGATTGAACAGATAAACTCTATGGACACTCATCCATTTACTGTATAATTTCAAATAGGTTATAAATTTAGGGCTCAATTTCCTTATCTGCAGAGTGGGGCATTAACATGGGTATCACTTGTTTATTTTAATGCTTCATAGAGATAACATACATGAAGTATCAAACATTCTTTTGGCAACAAGTACTCATTATTATGCTTATTATTAAGTAATAACCATGAGTAAGCATTAGTACTACTGTTAATTAGTAACACTTAAACACACGCAGAGGTCAAGTTTCTGAGTTGGTAAGAAGAGAGGTAGAAATTTAGAACCACGGTTGTTCTGACTCTAAAAGTTCAAACTCTGTCTATAGCTCTTCATTGCCCTGATTCTTAAATAAAAAAACTTCATAAGAATTCATAATCAGGTTTTGGGGTTCATATCTCCCCGTGTACACCGATGTGATTAAGACCTATACATTTTGACCCCTCTAGGGATCAATGTTACCATGTTTTTTTATTATTATTTTTTATTTTTACATATACATGTGTTAATTAGGTTTCCACTTTTTGCCTTCACAGAATTTAAAAGGCTTAAAATTCAACAACAATAACAATGTTTAAGATAAGGACTAGAAACAAAAACCACGTAAAGAATGAACAAAGATAAATACATTCAGAAAAGAAAACAGATGATTACTGTATCGAAATATCAAGCAATATTAGCAATAATATGCCAAGAAAGCAACGTACACATTGTCAAATAAGACATTATAGAGCGCTCTGACTCTGAGGCTCAGCATGAAGTCATCAGTTAACTTCTTATTTTTTTTCCAAAGTCTCAAAAAATAGACAACTAATACCATACAAATAAAAGTAAAGGAGCGTTTCAAAAAACAGGTCATGCCAAATCCTATAGACAATAGAAAAAGAAGAAATATTTCAAAATCATTCTGCTTGATCTAGATACACCTGCTATTGAAATTGGAGAGAAAATACATTGTTATAAAGGGAAATTACAAACATACTTCACTTACAAGTGAGGATGCAATATCCCCAACAAGATATCAACAAGTTGAATTAAAAAGACCTGTACATTTTGACCCCTCTCGGAATCAGTGTTACCGTGTTGTTTGTTGAAAGGGACTTTAAGGAGTGTTGTACCACACACACCAGGTGCCACTCTCAAATCTCTTGACTACTATTTGAACATGAGATGAGTTGCAGGCAGCCAGGGCAGGGGAGGTGAACACTCTATACATTGCAGATGAACAGACACCCTGGGCTGGGCTAGGAGTTTGTAGATGTACTGTAGTTACCATGATCTATTGCTGGGACTTTTGACATAACCTTTTATCTTACTCCTTTCCTTTTTCACTCTTTCTCTCTTCACTCTACGCTCCAGAAAATACCTGTGAATTGACAATGGGATGATTTCCTTGTCTCTTAGGTCACGCCAAAGGCTTTCGGTTGCTCTGAGACTGAAATCCAAGCCCCCTGCCATGAGTAAGGCAGCTTTCTTTGATCTGCCTCCTAGACTGTGGGGATTGTTCCAGCCCCGTGCCACTCCTCTGTCATTCAAACACACCAGTCACTTTCCACCTGTGATTTTACCTCTGCCGTCACACATCCAGGCTCTTCACCAATCCTGTGTCTTTATCCACACACACCCCCAGGCCCCAGTCTTCCTGCCACCTCCGGCCACCTGTGCCATTTATAGTCACTCCAGTTTACACCATCCCATCTACGTTCCTTCACGACATCGTCATGGCAGTCCAAAATTTGATCCTTTAACCCCATTACAGCACAAGAATATAGGGAAAGGGGCAAGGGAGGGGACGGAGGGGGGAGGATGGGTGGAGGGAGGGTAATTGGTGGGTTCACACCTAGGGTGCATCTCAGAAGGGGCAGGTGAAACTTACTAAATGCAGAATACAAATTTCTTCATACAGTAACTAAAAAAATGCCATGAAGACTCTGTTAAACAGGTTGATGAAAATATTTCAGATTGTATATAAAAACAGCACACTGTACTCCATGATTGCATTAATGTACACAGCTATGGTTCAATTAAAAAATGTTTTGATCTTTCCTTTGGTTCTTCATTCTCTGTCTCTTTTAAACTATTCTTCAATTAGAATGGTGGTTCCATGAGAGCAGAAACCCAATATCGCTGGGACCCAAACCACACACAATAACAGTAAGTACGTCCTTGCTGAACTACACTGAAAGAAGATGGAAAATTCTCCCCAAGCTTTATCAATCTTATTCTAACAGTCAGCCTAAGCCCTGGCTTGGGTTCTGTGGGGAACGTCTAGGACTTCCACGGTTCCCACCTGGAGACTGTCATTCAACCCTGCATCGTGATACGTCCTCCTGCTTCAGGATCCGATGGGATGATGAGTGCAGGCTTTGAGAGCCTAGAACTGAACACACACACACACACTTTATTCAGAAGTATTGATGAAATAAAAGGGAAAAGGTAGAGTTAAAGTTTGCATAGACTCTATGAAACTTTTCCTGATTTACAGTGAAAAATAAACAAAAATCGTTTACTTCCATGGTGCCCAATGGTCTCAGGCACTAGTACAAAACTTCAGGTAAAAAATAAAAATGACTCCTGTTTCTTCTGCCTAATTTGTGATCAACTCCTACCCTCTCAACCCCCTGTAAACTCACAGCACAGCACACTGGTAGTCGTTTGGGGATGTGTTGATAGTCTTTAATAGCCAGCGTCCTTTTCTCCACAGACCAATCCACTTCTTCTTAGGCACAGGCACCCAGAAGAAGTGGCTGTCCTATGTGACTCAACCCATGTGCTTCAATTAATGGGACAAGGTGTGATTGGGTCAATTTAATGCTCTCTCCTAGGAAATGTGGAACTTAAGGATATCATTCTCCTATTGATACTTATATTTATTCAAAAATATTACTAGGTGACTATCATGTGTGCCAAGGTTTTCTAAGTGAGTCTTTGCTCTCCATGAGTTTAGATTCTACTGGGGGAAGAAGCACATGGTAAATGAACAACAGTGAAAATATGATTTTGGTGGCCAAAGAAAGACCCTTGGAAGATACAGAATGTTGAGCTGAAACGCAACTAACATAAAGAACCCAGGCACACGAAGATATGGGAGAGACATGTAGAGGAGTTCTAGGCAAAGTGCCAAGGGACAAATGGGGTGGCCGTGTGACCTACAGAGAGAGAAGAAACAGCTGCTGTTCAGGGGCTGACACCTTCCCTAGTCCACCTTCACCAACGCTTCCCTTCTGCTTGAGTGAGTCTGAACTGGGTTTCTGTTCCTTGCACCGGGACATATTGGGACTATCTCTTATCCCCAAATTTCCAGGGGAGGACCTCAGCAAAAAAAAAAATATCCAGAAAAGAGCAAAAACCATCAGAATAAGGTTAAAGGGCAGAAATTCAACTGCTGCTATGCCTTTGGGAGCCAAGAAAGTGAACGAGCTCATCGGGTTTCAATGTGAGAACATTTCATGAAGAGAGGAGGCTTTAGCACATTGGTTCTCTACCTTCCTAATGCTGAGACCCTTTAATCCAGTTCCTGTGGGTCGCGACCTATAGAGAACCGCCGCTTTAGAGAGGCAAGAAGATAATTTGTACTCTGGTGGCCTCAGAATTCAAGCTAACCTCCCTTTAGAAGAGTGGGCACGCCTACCAGGTAGGGGTGAAGTGTCACCTCTACTCCAGCTTCAGACAGCTTATAACCCCAGGAAAACTCCAAGTATCTGACACCAAAAGTTGTGTATGTAGGTCAAATACATCTAATAGCTTTCACCCTCTGAGATAACTACAAATGACTGGCAGTGACTAAAGAACGGCCACGGACCAGCTTCTGAAGCCTTATCGAGTTTATCAGGGAGGAAGATATTGAGCATCTAGGGATACATGCCGTGCCCATCAGATCCGAGGAATCCGCTCTGCTCGCCACTCACTATCTCTGTTCCAATGAATTAAATCTCATCCTATATTTTTATGGCTGGAGTCTTTCTTTTCCTAGCACTTATACAAGAAATAACTTTACATACAGTGACTTGGAAAGTTCTCCTGGAGAAAGGGGGATGCTTTTCTAATCCTGGCATAACAATTATTTTTTATTTGGTGACAGAGTCTCATGATGTCACCCTGGGTAGAGTGCCTTGGCATTGCAGCTCACAGCAATCTCTAACTCTCGGGCTTAAGCAATTCTCTTGCCTCGGCCGCCCAAGTAGCTGGGACTACAGGCACCCACCAAAATGCCCGGCTATTTTTTTGTTGTCACTGTTGTTTTAGCTGGGAAAGTGATTTTCTTTTTTCTTTCTTTTCGAGCTCTGGGCCAGGTTCGAACCCACCAGCTTTAGTGCATGTAGCCAGCGCCCTACCCACTCAGCTACAGGTGTCACCCAAAATGAAAATCTCAAAAGCACTCTAAAATTCACAGGAAACCATAATTAACTTTGTTATTAACAAAACAGCCGAAGGTTGCAAGGAACCGGAGAAAAGGGCATTTAGAAAGAGCAGAGAAGGAAAAGGGAGAATTTCTTCATGGAATCTGGTGTGTCACTCATTCAGTTCTCAGGACTATGTTCAGAGGGAAGTAGCAATTTCCCCATTTAACATCTGAAGAAATGATGATCCAAAGAGGTTTGAAGATTTTCACAAGACTGTCCACCTGGCCCGTGACAGGGCAGGAGAGAAAGCCTATCTCCAAGTGCCCAGTGATTCTATTACAGCCTGGGGTCAGTAAACTATAGCCCATTGACCGAATCTATAGCACTGCCTGAAGCTGCAAATAAAGATTTACAGTAAGTGCCCACCTGCCCACATGCATTTGTTCACCTGCTGCCTATGACACCTTTTCTCTATTGCCGCAAAGCTGAGCAGTTGTGACAGAGGCCGTATGGTCCACAAGCCTAAAATATTTATTATCTGGCCCTTTATTGGAAAAGTTTGCCAACCTATACTTTACAGCAGTGCGATGAGCTCTAAGCATAAAATCTTAAACCTGACACATGCTTCTTTTAACCTTGGTGCTTAAAATAAACTTTCCCTGTGGTAATATTTTGCCTAAATATTTTCACCTTCAAGCAAATACTCTGTCTATTTTTTTTTCTTCATCCTAATAACTCACAGTACAAGTGGAGTGGGGGAGTGCGGGAGAAGATAATTTTCCCCCAAGTAAATCTTTCACCGTCCTTTCTCACACCACAGGGAACCGTCTCATCTTTTACAGAAAGGGGAAGAAAACATTGTCACTATACTTAGTGTCACCTCACTTTTTAGCCTGTAAAGTACTACCCAATAAAATCAAAGGGTTCCACCAGATAAATCGATACTAGTGCATAAACATGGTGTATACTTCCTGAAGACATGTCTGTAGAGAGGTGGAGGTTGGCCCTGCCCTGCTTTTGATCAGAGGAACGTCCCACCCTTATAGGCTCCCAGAGACTCCTTGTCTTTCTGGTCAGATGGCATCTGTAACTTACTTAACCTCTCTGAAAAATGGGAAGAGTAATATTACCCTCCTATTAGAATTACAGAAGGAATTACAGAGTTAATCTATGTAAAGCACATTAAAAGATCATCTGGAATACAGTAATTGCTATATGAACAGTTGCTATTATTGATTGGCTATTTTTATTATAGCATAATAATTATGGAGTTGTACAACAAAAAAAAATGGCAGACACATTCTGGCGGATACATTCTGTACAGCAAAAAAAAAAATGGTGGACACGATATTCAATGTGGTTTTGGGGGTTGTTGTGGGAAAAGCAGAAGATTGTTCTTTGAGAGAGGGAGTCTCTGTATAAAATACCTGGGGAGATTGTACATAATTTTTTTCAAAGTTATATATACAAATGAAGGACAGCACACCTCAGATGAATTTTTTGCTATTATACTTGGAATTATCCCCCTGTGGTCAGCTTGGTACTTAAGAATAACAAAAGTGAACCATGTGGGCGCATTAAATTGAAAACGTCTTGACACAATGGAAACGCTAGCACCTAACAGACAGGCCCAGCAGCAAACATAATTAATTGGTCTGCAGCTTGGCAAATTCTCCCACAGATTTTGGTGAATTATAAATCAGCTCAAGTGGAGGCCAAATTGTGGGGATGGAGCCGATCATTGAGGGAGATGGAAGGCAGAGGAAATCATGCTCCAAGGAGGTTTTCAAAATTGTGTTCTCTGGGGTAAGGGAAGAGGGATTCTTTGAGAATGTCTCAACCCAGAAATCACTTTACACTTTCAATGGAGATGAATCCTGGAAGCAAAGATAGTTTAAATGTAAGTGTTTTCCTTTAAAAAAAAAAAATCCGGGTTAAATAAATCCTTTCATACAGATTAAAAAGCTGAAGTTTCATCCACTCTCCTGTCCTTAAAGGCATAAAAAAAATAACATCTTAGAATACATCAGATCGACTGGGATCTGGCCAAAAAAATTAAAAAATAGTTGAACCTTATACATCAATTATGTATCAGATTAAGGAAACAGCCATAAAAATAAAAGCAGAACTATCCCCCTTGTGGCAGTTTTATTAGTTACTTTATCTCCTACCATATGTGCTATGCAAGAAAATTATAATAGGCCAGTATTGCAAACTATAAACCAAGCGAGGCTGGATTATTATTTATGGTCTTGTTAACCGAATCAGGAAAGTCGACCAAACTAGATCAGTACAGAAAGTAATGAAGCGTGTTCATTAGACATAACTTGAATAATAGGAATAATAGGTGCACCGAATGCGGTGGCCAAAACATATTTGGTACATAAGAAAGGGCTTCCCTTTTGGAGTACAGAAATACATCCTGAGGTCAGGAATGGGATTAAGAACCCTGACCATGGCTTTCAACATCAGATACAAGAATATAATATGGCAAGAAGTATCGACCCCTAGGCCTAGAGCAGTAAGCCTCAACTGGTGAGCCACGGCACCCTGGTGTGCTGAGAGAGGATTTTAGGTGTACCATAAAAAAATTTTGAAGCTCACTAGTTAAATTATTTGCAAAAAAAAATTCAAAGCGCAATAACTATATTCTTTCCTTTTACTCTTCTTTTTTTTTAATCAACATAATTTAAGTGTGCCACGGAAGCTTAACTATAGGTTCAAGGGTGCCACGAGATAAAAACGGTTGAAACGCACTGGTCTAGAGAATAATTTTCTTTTAGATTTCAGTTACTTGGATAACCGGCTAAATTCTGGTAATGCAAATAAGATATCCCCATAAATATCACAAAGATAGATTCTTTACTAGCGGACGCAGCAGACTACTTACTCATGTTTATTAATCTATCAACAGATCAATCAAATCAATCGATCGAATAAACAAAAAAATCTTTTCATGCTGAGCCATATCCAGTTCCTCTCTCCTTTTGAGACATGGGCAGGTTATACTTGCAATGAGCTGTGCCCAAATTGCCAGTTATTTAGTCATTTCTTAACTATTATAAAACCATAAAACCTTCTATTCTTGGTCTTTCTCTTGACATCAAACAAGAAGGCCGTGTTTTCCAGCGACTAACGTCGCCTTTAGGGACACGGAATCACTGTGTCACTGCATAGAGAGCAGCTGCCCCAGAGAGACACCTGGTAGGCTTTGCATGAGCATGAAACCAACTTTTGTTTTGCTGTCCTTGAGATTCTGGGGATTACTTGTAAACAGCAGCATAACCTCCTATTAATATTAATACATACACTGTCTGTGAAGCTGTCCTATGTCCTACAAGTGCACATTGCTGGTCTTGACTCCCACAGACTCTGAGTCAATAGGACAAAAAAGAGCAGAGCAGATGTTCCTCAGTTGATCTTCTGAACACCCCTGCAAGGGGAAAGCCTTCCTAGAACAGGGGCCTCACACCACAACCTGTAGGCCAGATCCTGCCTGCTTTTGTAAATAAAGTTTTATCGGCACACAGCCACATTCACTTATGCATTCTCCATGGCTGCTTTTGTACTGCTAGAGAAGAACTGAGTTCTTGCTTCTGAGAGCATGGGGCCTCCACAATCTAAAATATTAACGATCTGGTTCCTCGCAGGAAAGGTTCACTGACCCCTGTACTGGAATTTTGTGGCGGCACCCTGGTTCCTGCTACAATCTAGTTAATAATGCAATTTGCTTGGTTAGCGGTGGTCACAGCAAGCAACTTGTTCTACAAAAGGTGGCCACTGTGAAAACTCTACTGAAAATAAGACGTAAGGTAAACAACCTTACAAAGCATCCCTGCCCTACTTACTTATTGACGTTTTTATTGATACTTAACACTTGCACATGTGTTTGTGAATACCCTAAGACACTTGGGGTATGCTGTGCATAGAATACGTAACGATCCAGCCAGGGTCTTCAGGGTCCCCATCACCTTCAGCATTTACCACTTCTGTGTGTTGGGAATACCATTTATTCCTCGTCCGCTGCTCCTGAAGTCTTTTTGGGGGGTCTTTATTCATTTGTTTGCAGAACTGATGCTTTTGGATTTCATCTTTCTCGTAAATGAGCAGGCTGGAAGAGGGCTACAAATTCAACTACCCTTTCCGTGGAAGCAGTGCTGCTCTCATGGTTCTCTCTGTGTGGGAAACACCTACTCAGGGGCAAACACCGTGTGCCCATCTGAGACTGCCACATGCTCTCAGCTCCGGTTTACCACGCTGTAGGGATGCCCCAAACTGGCTCCGTGTGCCCCAAACTGTATGGATGCGCCAAACTGGCTCCTGAATTTATTTGCAACCAGGGAAGGGGGTTAAATGTGCTCAGTGAAGCTCTGTGGGACAGTGAGTGTTTATTTTTCTTCCTTTCCTTTTTTTTTTTTTTTAAATTGAGACAGAATCATTAAATTAATGCTGCCCTCTGTAGAGTGTGGTGACATTACAGTTCACAGCACCCTCCAACTCTTGGGCTTAAGCGATTCTCTTGCCTCAGCCTCCCAAGTACCTGAGACTACAGGTGCCCTCCACAATGCCTGGCTATTTTCTTATTGAAGCCGTCATTGTTGTTTGGCAGGCCCAGGCCGGGTTCAAACCTGCCAGCCCTGGGGTATGCGGCCAATGCCCTAACCACTGAGCTGTGGGTGCCGAGCCAAGTGTTTATTTTTCTATTGGAAGCTATTTTGTCCATAAATTACTAAAGTGATACTTTGAAATTCTAATCTGAGGTTAGGACATTTAAATTGGAACCTTTTTAATTCTCTTTAAAAAATTTCCAATTAATATGAGGGTACACATGTTTAGGTTACATTGTTTACATTTTTAAGGTAAAGTTCAAGTTGTAGTTGAGGCCTCCCAAAACAAATTTCCTCTCACTCCCATCTCTGGCTCCTCTCTCTCATATTATTTTTTTACATTACACTTTTTAGCACAGATATTTTCTGTGTAAGTTTGTACACAAGTGTGTTTCCGTATATGTCTAGAGTCTGTCTTGCGCTGACTATGATGAGATTAGGAATATTACCTATGTGTTCACGATTTTATTCTCAGTATCAAGAACAAGGACTGGAAAACCTTTTTGGTAAAGGGTGAAATAGTAAACATTTTAGGCTTACTTGGCCACACATTTTCTGTCACAATCACTCAACCCTGCCCTTTGTAGCACAAATACAGCAATAGACAGTAGGTGAACAGAGAGATGTGAGTGCCTTCCAACAAAACTGTTGTAACAAAAACAAGCGGAGGATTGGGTTTTTTTCTGAAAGCCACTGTCTGACCAGCAATCTGGAATAACTGCTGACTCATATAGGTTGGGCCTAACTAACTACCGTAAGAACAAATGGATATCCCAACTGCATGCCGTTAAATCATAGTCACTAAGTACACGCTCTTTGCTCTTTCTTTCAAGTGCCAAAGACGTAAAATCAAATATAACATGAAAATTGTAACCACTGAAGAAATGCAGACCGGTGCTAAGCACTTTACACGTGTGATCTCATTTAATCCTATCAACGACTTTCAGAGCCAAGAGTTGTTATTAATCCCATTTTACATTTGAGATAACCAAAGCTTGACGTGGTTAAGTAGCTTGTCCAAAGTCGCCCGTGCGGCAGGCAGCGCCGAGATTCCGTGGGGAGAAATCTGATGGCAAGTGCACGCTGTTCACCACCCCAGTGGTCTGTGAGCGGCAGCTTCTCTCGGCAGAGGCCCACCTTGATTACGTGGCGAAATGAACTGACACCAACATCTCACGGCTGCTGAGCGTTCCACCCGCATGTCTGTAGTCTTCTGCCGTCAGCGCTTTGGACATTTGCAAATCTATGCAACAGAGAAATCAGTCTGTGTCCCTTTGGGCTCTTCATGCTCGGGGGTGGGGGGTGCAAATGTATAAGACTGCTACATTTCAGCTCCTAAAGAGTGCCCTTTTCCCAGAGGGCACAGATTATTGCAACCCCGCTGAGAAACACGTGCCGAGACTAGCTTTACTCCCAGAGAGAGCAAGTCATTTTATGAAAAGATGAAAGAAATGACACTAGCTACTCTGTGGCCAGAAGAGGTAACCTCAGAAAGCTTGAACTGACAGGGCAACGTGCAGCTTTCGGGCTCCGCAGTGGAGGGGACACAGCCATAGGGTGGGAGGCGGCATCCAGAGCTTACGCTCTGCAAAGCAGGGTTTTCAGACATTGAGCGTCTTACCCACAGATGGGATCACTCACCTGACAGTTCTGTGTTCTCCCGTGTGCCACATGCCACAACTAGCCTAAAAGCTCTATGCATGTGACTATGTGACGGGGCAGTGGGGGCTCAATGTCCTGTAATCTCTGATTGCACATCAAAGTGAGGGTGGGGGTTTCCTCCCACTTTAGCCCCTCTATCTATACTTCTGCCAATTCACAAAGGAAAGGGAATTACTGATGGAGATGTAAGATTCCTCAAGAGTCATTTAGGCCCATTGCACAGGTGAACAAAGTTATTTAAAAGACCAGGCACAGATGGGTCGCGGCTGCTCATGCCTGTAATCCTAGCACTCTGGGAAGCTGAGGCAGGTGGATTGTTTGAGCTCAGGAGTTCGCGACCAGCCTGAGCAAGAGTAAGGCTCCTATCTCTATTAGAAAATAGAAAAATAAATAAACAAACAACAACAAAAAACCCAAAACAAATCCAGCCTGGCATTGTGACAGGAACCTATAGTCCCAGCTACTGGGGAGGCTGAGGCAGGAGGATCACTTGAGCTCAAGAGTTTGAAGTTGCTGTGAGCTATGATGCCACAGCACTCTATTCAGGGGGCCACAGAGTAAAACTCTATCTAAAAAAAAAAAAATCAGGCACAAGAAAAGATATTAGGAAAATGCAGGTTAAAGCCACAATGAGATACTACCACTTTGCCACTAGAATGGCAATAGTTCAAAAGATAGGCAATAATGTGGCACAACAAGGACCTTTATATGTTGCTGGTAGGAACGTAACATGAGAGAACCAGTTTGGAAAACAGTTTGATGTTTTCTTAAGTTCAATTTTTAACTTACCATACGACCCAGCCACCCCACTCCCCAAGTATCCACTCAAGAAAAGAAAAAACAAAGGTCCACATAAGAACTCAGAAACAAACATTTAGAACAGTATTATACATCACAGCCCAGATCCACAAGTAATCCAAGTATCCAATGATAAATGGGTGACGGATAAATTAAAACATATCCATATAGTGGAATGTTACTCAACAAAAAAGAAACAGACTAACAAACATGCATTAATGTGGATGAACCCCCAAAACATTCTGCTAAGTTAAAGAAGCCCCCTGCAGAATATCATTGATTATCTGCCTTTATTGATATGGAATGTCTAGAAAAGGAAAATCTGGAGAGAGAGAAAGCAGATCTCGGATTGACTCACATGGAAGGTGCTCCTGAGTCTGATTACAGACAGGGTACCTTGAACAGGGAGAGTGAATCCATTCTGAGCTAGGATCATGTTGTTGCTTGCTCTCCTACAGGTTTACTTAAAATCGAATTGTACGTTTGTCATGAATACACTTCAGGTTATGAAATTATACCTCAAAAAGGCAGAAGCAAATAAAATGCCATGTGAGTGATTAGTTCTTTTCAGCCTCCTCATCTCTGAAATTGAACTGTTAAGTCTTGTGCCAAGGTTAACACCATACGTGTGTTTGGGTGGAGGCACAGGTCACAGTGAAGGGGGTGGGCACCTCTCTGGACTCAGACCTAGAAAATGTAGCACTCCATATTTTTTCCACAGTTCAAGTACAGGCAGACAATATACTCCCTTCTTCAGGATTTTTCAAATCCTCCAGGAGCCCGCCAAGTAAAGCTTTATTTCCTCTGCTGTCTTGGGACGTTTATTAATTAGAATTAGAATTCCAGACTCAAACTAGCTTAAACAATAAGAGAATTGAGTACAATGCAACCCAGTAATTCCGAAGCGAAGTCTAAACTTATTCTTTTTCATGATACTGGGTTCATTTAGGTCAAACACCTAACCTCCGACTAGATCATTTTCTAGCGAGGGACTTCAGTCCGGCCTCTGGAATGAAATGTCTACAAGGGGAGTGAGATTATTATGACTGGCTTAGAACAAATTAACTCCTTTCTCCACTCCAACTGGGAGAATGATCAGGCCCATTTCCAGAGTCATAGGAAAGTGGAGGAGAGAGGTGAATATGTGAATATATAAGCAAGGTTCGTCCTCTGCTGGCAAGGGGGAAAGTGTTACGGGATCTAGAAGGCTACCTCAGAACACAGCATAATCTGGAACAAAATGAACAGCTGACTGGATTCACTATACGGCTGTGAGAATAAAAGCCCAGTGCTGCTTCTGTTCCCCCTCCTCCTCATCCACCACTTCTACGTGCAAAAGGTGTGTCTTCATTAGAAATGAATGCATAAAACCAACATGGCAGACCCGAGAGGCCGAGGGCGGGGAGACAGTCACCGTTCCATCACGGTTCCAATCATGTCCTTCTCCTCTGGATTGTGAGGTCTAAGAAATGCACCCCCTCCCATTTTTAACTCACTTCAAGTGGAAGCCCCATCATGAATAATGGAAAGAGTCCACGTTAGTTCAATCACAAAGAGCTGCGCTGACTTTGCAAGGGTTAGGACTGTAGTTCCTAAAATCCCAAGCTTTCCTGTTTGAGCAACACAAGGCAGGTGCTCAAAACATATGTGTTTAATGAAGTAACCTCCACCCACAGCTCGCCGCGACCATCCAAACTCTTTCTTTCTTTCTTTTATTATTATTATTATTATTTTGCAGTTTTTTGGCTGGGGCTGGGTTTGAACCCACCACGTCCAGCATATGGGGCTGGTGCCCTACCCCTTTGAGCCACAGGCGCCAACCCCAAACGCTTTCTGAAAAGCCTAGATCATTTGTATTCACTCCGTTTCTCAGCATGACCCAGGGTGGATCCCATCTAGCCCTCATCCTCAACGCTGAGAGGAGCCAGCAGACCCGCGAAACTTATTTAACTTGTATAACATAATAGTTATGACGCTGTGCTAAGGAATATTACTTTATTCCATTTTATGATGCTTTGTGCTGTAAGTGGAATTTAACTGTAGATGGGGCCATGGAATTAGTTTCTTTATAGATGATTAAAATAAAAAACGTCCTGAATTTGTTCCACCCTCCTGGAGCCATTCTCAGTCTTAACTATCATCTCCTAATATCGCTACTATTCTCTCGCTGGTGTTTCTGAAAATTGCATTCAAAGTGTAAAAATAGTATGTATTCCTGTAATTGAAATGACAAATGCCGAAATACAAAGAAGGCAGCAAGAAATAAAAAGACAAAATGGCTTTGCAGAGAAAAAAAAATTACCAGTCAAATTGAACTCAATTTCACACAAAACATTTGAAACCAGCATCTTCCTTTCAGAACCACTCAGCACAGATATGTTCACACATCCAGTGGCTTCTGAATTCTATTTGCCAGCATGAAAGCAAATGAGTTTTAGAGGGACCTGTTCTTGATACTGGCTCCAAGTTTCTTCCAATAATAGTTTCTTTCTTTCTTTCTTTCTTTTTTACAGTTTTTGGCCAGGGCCGGGTTTGAACCCACCACCTCTGGGATATGGGGCCGGCGTCCTACTCCTTGAGCCACAGGCGCGCCCCCCCTTTTTTTTTGCAATTTGGCCGGGGCTGGGTTTGAACCCGCCACCTCCGGTATATAGGGCCGGCGCCCTACTCGATGAGCCACAGGCGCTGCCCTCAACAATGGTTTCTGGATGCAGGTTTGGTCTGACTAAGCTTCCACAGTCTATAGAATAATTTGAAATAAAACATAAGAGAAAAGCAGTAATGATTTTTTTCTTTTATTTTTATATTACAATAAAATAATGATGTGATTTTTTCTCATAATTAAATGAGATTTTATTATCCATTACTGACAATAAAGTATGCCTGATATTAAGTACTAGTTTTTATTCTGAGCTCATATTCTTTTATACTTATGGGGCATTAAAATGTCATTTCTACCATGACGTTCTAAGGAAAACAGATATGTGGTAGTTTTTGGTTTGTCTGTTTTACTGTTATTTTATATGGAAACCATACGCCAGAGGGCAAAATTTCATTTTGAAATTAACTGCTCCAGGATATTGAAGTTTCTGGCTTAGTTATCCCAAAGGTAGGTCAGCTTAAAATGGAGTGAGCTAATTATCTCCCCACGTTTCCGAAACCTTCACTGTTTCTATGTCAGGAAGCCAACTTTTACTTCCAAAATCCAAGTATAAAAAAAAATCTGTTTTGGGCGGCGCCTGTGGCTCAAAGGAGTTGGGCACTGGCTCCATATGCCGGAGGTGGCAGGTTCAAACCCAGCCCTGGCCAAAAACTGCAAAAAAAAAAAAAAAAAAAAAAAAAATTGTTTCTGCCCCTTTGGCCCCCATGTAGGTGAACTTGTTGAGTGTCAAGATCATTTTCCATCCCCTGCTTCCAGCCTGCAATAGCCTCTGTTGGTCTAACTTGGCATGATGTGTGTTCAGAGTTACTCACAGATAGTGTTTTTCCTCCTTTTTTTTTTTCCCAATGTGAAGGAAACAACAGGAATGCTAATTACATTTAATGGAACTTGGCACAATTTCTCAGGAGGTGGTGCTAATTTGCAGAAGGTAGCACTTTGGATTTGCTGATAAAAGGCTGTGGATCAAAGGGTGGTTGTGCGCAGAGACAGAGAAGTATGTATTTTTCATTCACCACCTCCACGGTGAGAATAACAATGTCTTTCACACCGTAAACACACTAGTGGGAAGATTTACTTTTGTTACATACTTTACTAGGAAAATGTGTAGGGTATGGGGGGATTGAAAAAAAATAAAAACTAGAAACTGCTGACGGGTATATGAGGAAAACAGATTTTTTGATCTGATTGGAAAACTCAAGGGTGGTCAATTTATTGTGGGATGTGTGAATTTTAGGTAAAGTCAGGAAAATAAGAAATTACTGGTTCATACCAAGGCATGAGGATTCTAGGACACACACACAGAATTGTAGAAATGAAATGAAAGGTCATTTGTAATTCATCTAATCTGGATGCTTTGTTTTACAGAACATTAAAAACACTCAAAGGTTTCTTTCTTTTCTTTTTTCCCTGAATTGTCCAAGATCATGTGAAATCAGGGAAAACTGAAACCCCGAAGCAGACACATGGTGTGTTTCTGCTTTTCCCACTGAACCTCCGCCTCTGGAGCAGACAGGACCTGAGCCCACCTCTCACTCCTGGAAACTGCTCTTCATAAGGACACGTCGCCCTTACGTGGTGACCATCCCTGGAGATGCGTCTCAGCAATCAGCCCACTTGACGCTATGAGTTCAACCAAATTTTACAGATAAAATAAGACACTGGCCAAGGCAGCATTCAAAGGACCCAGGAACTTCAGCGATGTGTGGAGACAGATTGATAACGAGTTATTACGGTTCTGAAGCTTCGCTGCTTGGAACACACTAGCCCATTGCTTACCCTATAAATAAACCCACTTGCAATGGCCCTTCTGGACGGCGAAGTAAATGGAAGTGACCTCTTCCATGTTATTGATAAAGACACCAGAGTTCAGAGCATAAAGAGAGAAAATTATGTTCTCAACGCTGAGGCGGCCTGTTGGCCACCGTTTCACGTGTCGTGCGGAGTTTCATGGCACATTAAAGATTCACTCTGAAGGAAATTTCTTTCTATAATCCTACAGCGTAGTTGGGGAGATGAGGCCCACACATGTAAATCAATCAGAGAGCACGTTCTACAGAGAGGAGGCAGCGTTAGGAGTCATTCATTAGCACACAGGTGTCAAGGGCTGGACTCGCATCTCTCCATGGGACCCTCACAGCACAGTGGGAACACAGCAGCAATATCACCCGACTGGTCAGAGTTGAGGATTGAGGTTTCCAGGAATTTAAGCTGCTTTCCTAAGAACATGCTTCACAGCGAGGAAGAGCTGCACTTGAGGTCTGGATGCCGCTCTCGTGCCCGGTTCCCACCCGCTGGTGGCTGCAGCAGAAGCCCCAGGAGGCCCCGAGAGCTCAGGGGGTCCAGGCAGGGAGGGCAAGAAGGCAGCTGGGATTGAGCTGAGCCTCATAATGGAAATACAATTTAGATAAATAAAATAAAGGAGACATTCTAGGCAAGAGGGGAAAATGGAGCACAGGGGTTGGAGTAAGATGGGAGTGAGTTGGCTATGATCACCAGCAGGAAAATATGACCCAAAAGCAGAATCGCAAAAGATATGGCCACCGGTTCAGTGGGGGCAGCACTGGGACCATTGACTTGTCGTCCTCCGTAGTGGCACAGCGGGTGGCAGTGGGGGCCCTGGGCTCGGGATGCCTTGACTTGACTCACAGCTCCACCCACCACATCAGCAAGCTGCCTACTTCTTCGTAAAGCTCAGATTGAGTCACCGGTTCAACCAACATGTAAGGTGCTCTTGATATCGTGCCAGGAGGCGGCAGAGAAAAGAAGAAACAAAAAACCCAAACCTTAATCCTACTGCTTAGGACTGAAGGACAAGCTGAGTAGGTACCTCTCTGATATGGGAATGAAACAGGGAATCCTGGCCAATCCTTTAGCTTCTCAGATAGAAAGTGTTTAATTATCAGTAGTGGGGAACAGCAGGAGAACGTTACCATTATCATCACTGTTGTTACAATTATTAATTTGATTACCGTGCTCTACATTCTACACACAATAAGCCTCAGGAATTTGAAGTCACCTCTGCAAACACATACAATGATACTGATCATCCGGTGGACCTATGTCAACATGCTAAAAACATTATCTATGGAAGAGGAGAAGGAAGAGGAACAGATGTGCTGAATTATCACATGCAACAAAGTAACTTTGACATTGTGTAACAGCAAACCCTGCACCAGATTTTCTTTCTGTCACTTACCCTGAGCTTCTGTCCATTTACGAATGGGGACAGCCATTCATCCCCCCTGTGAGAATCTGATGAACTTGTAATTCATCACGCATAGCAGTACTTTCCAGCCAAGGCATTATATATCCTGCACGGGACATGCGGCCACGTCTGCAGGTATTTCTGGTTGTCCCAACTTGGAGAGGCAGATACTCCTAAGCCTCGTGGTAAGAGGTCAGGAATTCTGTTAAACCTCCTACAAATGCACAAAGCATCCTTCTCGACCAAGAGTCACCTGCCTCATGAAACTAATAGCGCAAAGGCTTAGAGTCCCTGATCGAAGTAAACCTCTCAGTACAAGGGCAAGCATCTTCCAAAAGTGAGAAGATAATATTATTATCATTACATTACACAGGGACGGTAATTTATTATCATCATTTCATCTTCCCCATTATCATCACGCCCTGTTCATATACATAGGAGAAAACTATGGCCAGAATTGGAAACAATTATTGCTGTTGCCTTCTTATTAGGTGAGAACTCTACATTTTTTTCCTACCCTGAAACACTGGCTGATTTGCCTCCTTCCTCCACATCCAAACTCGGCTGTCACTGTCAGACACTCTGTGTAGAAATCGTGTTACGTTTTTGTGCCACAGTTTATTTCTTTTAATTACAGTTTTAAGAAGTATTCCCTGTGGAGTTCACCTAAGGAAGGACATCACAAAATCCTTTAAAAATTATTAAGAAATGGACTGAACACTAAAATACAGCCACACTCCTCCCATTTGAAAGCATATTTGTTCATGTCAGGAGAATGAAGGCTCCATGAATTATTCATTAGAGTAACAGTTTATTGGCAAAATTGTTGTCTTTGGATGGTATGCATTATGGAGTGAATAAATAACGCGGTATGGATATTTTTAGGGACTGCAGAATAAATCTAGGAAGAAAATTCGTAACAGGAAGGAAAGGAAGTTATAGCTGGAAGGGGTGGAGGCTTCTCGGTGAAATATGCAAAGGGCATAAAAATTGCCTCCATCCAGATGCAAACTAGAAAAAGCACGAAAAACAAGTGAAGCTCTTCTAACTGCTTTGCTCTTAGATATGCGACTGCTTCTGTTCTCCTTACTTAATGGAAGGCTTTCTGAACCCACGTGGGCAAAAATGATGTTTATAATTGAGTTTCCTATGGCCACCTTCCTGAGCTGGCGGATGAGGCTCAAAAACTCACAGTCTGAGAGCCGGGAGATGCTCTCGGCTATGGGGGTCAGCGTCTCTTTCCCACCTCCTGTGCGGCTTTGTCCCTTACATCTTTTTTATTTATTTATTTATTTTTACTCTTCCTGATATTTTAATTTGTTCTCTACCAATAGGCTTCTTTCTTTTTTTTTTTTTTTTTATTAAATCATAGCTGTGTACATTAGTGCAATCATGGGGTACAGTGTGCGGGCTTCTTATACAATCTGAAATATTTTCATCCAACTGTTTGACATAACCTTCATGGGATTTTCTCGTTGATTATGTGAAAGCATTTGTGTTCTGCATTTAGTAGGTTTCACCAGTCCCTTCTAAGATGCACCATAAGTGTGATCCCACCTGCCCCTTAGATCTTATCAGACAACGCTTGTCTCCTTCACATCCCAGCTGAAAATTAAGACCTTTCCTCCCCTTCGGAGGAAAGAACCCCATTCATATCATATTCCCCAGAACTTTGAGATCCAACAAAAGCTTGCTGAGGGAGCCACACCCCCACCAGCAGGATTAATCTGTCCCAAACCACGGTTCACAGAAATGCTGTCGCCGATGAGCAGCTCCACTGCTGATGGATTCAATAGACGGGAGACCATTTTGCTTCATTAAATCTCGAAACATTGCTAATACTGTAAACTAGTCTGCAACATTTGATATTTTCCCTCTGAGGAGAGAAAAAAAAAAGTCCTGCTTCATGAAAAATGGAAATCAAAGGAAAAAATAAAATCTCTGCTTTGTGTGGCCTGTTAATTAAGAACAGTTTCTCACCACCAATGCTCTCCCCGACACCCCCAAACAAGCACACAAAGTAAACACCTCCGTAGAAGAGGGGTGGCCATGTGTTTTTCTGTGAAGGGCCACTCCGTCAATATTTGAGACTCTGCAGGACAGATGTTTTGGTTGTAACTATTCAATTCTGCCCAGACGAAGTGAAAGCAGCCGTCAACTATATGCAAACAAGCCCAGCTGTGTTTCTGCGAATAAAAACTACAGAAACAGGCGTCAGACTGCACTGGGTCCTTAGACCTTCCTGTGCAGCCCGGGAGTGAATTAGGTTCCTGGAACTGTGCTGATGAATTGCCACAAACTGGTGGCTTTTTACAACAGAAATGTCATCTCTCACAGTTCTGGGGGCCAGATGTCCTAAATCAAGGTTTTGCCACTGCCCTCTGAAAGCTCTGAGAAGGATCTTGCCTGGGTGCTGCCAGTTTCGGGGGGCTCCCGACATTCTCTGGCTTGTAGAAGCTTCGCTCCAAACTCTGCTTCGGTCTTCACGTGGCCTCCATGCCTCTGTGCACGCAAATCCCCCTCTGTTTCTCGTGTGGGGATACTAGTCATTAGTCCAGGACCCTCCTTAGTTCCAGAATGGTCTCACCCCTTTCTCACTTGACTGTTGAGACGTGTTTCAGGAAGGCTGGTTCCTATGACAATGCGCACAGGGGGTCCCAGTTGCTAGGCTGCTCTTAACCATCCCTGGGGCCCACCCATCCTGCTCCCTGGGTGCCAACCTCTGGTCTCCCCGTCCATGCCTGTTCCGTCGCACCACGTAGATCTCACTCCAGGGCCTTCTTTCCTCTTAGCCCATGTCCTCGGAACCTTGCCTATAACTTCACAAACTCCTTGCTGACTCAGGCTTTTCTTGACTAAAGACTCCTTCAGTGGAAATCTGGTGTGGGGGCATGTCTGTGGGTGTGTTTCTGTGTGAGGGCTGTGTGTGCCTATGTGACAGAGATGGAGACAGAGTGTGTGCAAGACAGAACATCCTCCGTTCTTTTTAAGAAAAACATCAACGCAGCAGCATCATCAACCTCTTCATTCCTGGTCTAACAAAAGGCACCTCAAAATGGACACTCCCCCCCTATACAGAATCACAGATATGAGAGTTAGACAAAACAACTCTGTTAATTCCAAGAGAGTGGGGACCTCGTAGCCTTTAAGGCAATTTCCCCTGGTGTGGACACAGCCCCATAGCAGGGTGCATGGCTTGTGAGCAAAACAGGTGTCTCTCCCTATACCCCGTGTTAGGTGTCTTGGGGCAGTGTACAAACCCCACACCTGCATGCAACAGTTCCTGACACTGTATTCAGCACAGGTGGGTACCCCTCAAACATCTGTGAAATGGGTGACTACTGACAGAAGTGTCTTCTTGAATACCGAAGACTCAAGTGGGAATTTGGCACGATGTGTCTGCTTTTATGATCTGCAGGCCTCTCTGAAATGATCGGAACTTCACGGCTTCTTCTATAAAGCCTCAGCTTCAGGCAGGGGTCCCTCTGATACACTTGCCAAATCGGGTCTCCTATTCCGGTTTACAAGTCAGGGTTCATTCAAGAAGCAGGCGATTTGTCCCGTCATCTGTTTAAGTTTCTGCTCCCCTTCTGTAGTCAGCTGCTTGGAAATGTCTGCCAAGAGGTACACCAGCAATGCTTTTAAATGCAAAAGGTGGAGAATAACATCATAGTAGTCCACTGGAAATGGGATTTTGGATTAAATTATGGTATGATCTTGACAATGGATTTCCAGACAGCCATTAAGTTGGGGTAGAACTATGTGGAAACATTATGTATGTACTAAAATAATTTTGAAATGCAAAATTATGAGATGTGAGAATGTGTGTGTGTGTGCCCATGTGCACGTGCGCAGGGGAAGTTATAAATTATTGAAAGCACTTACATCTCTGGAGAGGAGGATTTGGAAGGAGGCTTTTATATACTTTGCAGGCTCTTAATCTTTCGTGGTTTGGGTTTTTGTGATAGACGTATTATTTCTCTTGTAGGGGAAAAAAAAAACACTAACTTGAAAAAAAGTCCTTAAATTATTTTGTTGTTTACAAACTGAGATCATAAACGAGCTGACTGTGACTCCAGGTGGCAGAAGAAGGAGAAAGAATGAGGTTATAGGAGTAGTAAAGGGACATGAAAAACCAAAGGACAGAACAGACAGATCAGATGGCGAAGAAGGTCGGGCAACTACTCACAAAAGCACAACGCCACCAGAACAGCCGCTTCCTACATAGTCATAAAATTTCCTCATCTGTGTGCCATTTTCCAAAGCAAAATCTCTTAACATGTCTCTTTGCTCTGAATTGATAAGGTTAGTAATCACCAGGGGACAAGGGCTCTCCACAGTGACATTTATACAATTCCCGGCCCCTTCATCCAAATCAAACAAGGTAATACTCAAAAGAAATTGGCCAGTAGACTCCCCACGCTTCAACTCGGGCAAGTCCAAACCTTTTCCAACCTCAGTTGGCTGATATTAAAATGAGAAAAAAATAAGAGTTAAGAGGCTCGAGCTGCTGATGCATTTACTAGTTTAGGAATTATTTATGTGCACACCACTGCGTTTGCAGATAAACAAAATGAGCACAATCCCTGCCCTGAGATCTTAGACATACACAGAGAAGTCCACGTCTGCACATTCTTTTATAAAAGAATAGTAAAGACACAAGGTGACTTGTCCAAGATCATCAGGCCAGGTGGGGAGCAAAACGGGACTGACACCCAGCTGTGTTGAGGTCAAAGTGCCTTTTAAAGAAGGACCAGGAAATGCCTCACATTGTTCCTCCAGCTTTTAAGTCTGTGATTCTTTAACAACCACAGAGGAAGGAGGAAGAAGGAGAAAGAGAAAAAGGCAGAAAGCTACTTGCAATTTACTTTTGCCTTTTTTAAATCTAGGAATCATGAAATCTGTATTCTTGTTTTTATTATCTGAACGATGAAGCCTAATGAAATTCAATGATAGAACTACTCTGATATTAAAATGAACATATGTGGCCACGTATGACAGAGACAGAAGAAATATAGGTAGATGATGGATGGGTGGATAGATGAACAGTCAGAAAGATTATAAAGAATACGTCAATTTGTTATTGTAAAAGCCAGACGTCATTCCACCATTATTGCATATTTCAGCTAAAGGGAAAAGTGCCGGCTTCCCTGGCACGTCTTCTGGAGCTTGGAGGGGTTTCTCTGGCAAGACACCAACTCCCTTGTGAGGGAGGCTGCGGCTCTGAGAGAAGGAAACAGACTTTTGTTACAGTAAACGTCAGTCCCAGTGGGAAAACCTTACTAGCTGGCTGTGTTCTGGGAACAAACAGGTTTTAGTGGTTCAGTGCCTGGAAAGCCCAACTTGGGTATCCCCCAATCTTTGAGTCTGCTTCCTGGGGAGAATAAGCACCCCTTTCCCGTGCTGGAAGTCGTGTCCAAATGGAAGTCGCGTTCCATCTTCCCACATTAGGACAGTCTAGAAACTTCTAAGCATCCAGGGAGGCAGAAATCACCCCTATAAATTCTGGTTTGTATTTCTTCAGGTAAGAAGAAAGACAGCTCACAGGAGTAGCTGCACAAATGCAGGCTAGAAACTCTCCCTGGAAAAAACTCACTTATTTCTGCATTTGCAAACCGGACCATCCTCAGTACCTGCACATGGGGGATATTAGGTTGTCAAGATTCAAACACTAAATCTGGCACTTCCAGGTATATAGTCTTAGCAAGTGACTTCCGCACCTTACTCCCCATTTTCTGCATCCGAGCACTGGGATAATAACATTCCCTAACTCCTAGGGGTGACCGGAGGATGACTGGCAGCAAAAACTGAAAGGGTTTACCAAGTGCCTCACAGATAGCAATGAATGTTTCTACTGTTAGTAGTGAGGCCATGAAATCTTTAGCAAATGTAAGATAAATTTTGTTATTTTATTTTATTTTTTTTTTGAGGCATCTCACTCTGTTACCCTGGGTAGAGTGCCATGGTATCATAGCTCACAGTAACCTCAAACTCTTTGAGCTCCAGTGATCCTCTTGCCTCAGCCTCTCAATTAGCTGGGACTACGGGCACCTGCCACAACACCCAGCTACTTCTTCCATTGTTAGCAGAGCTGAGGTCTCGCTCTTGCTTAGGCTGGTCTTGAACTCGTGAGGTCAAGTGATCCACCTGCCTTGGCCTCCCAGAATGCTGGGATTACTGGCATGAGCCACCACACCCAGCCCTTATTATCCATTGTAAAGCAACACAAAAACACAAAGAATCATATTCATTAGCAAAAGTATAGTTGTTTTTAAGTCCACGAGTAGGACAACATGGCACTTTATTTTTAGGAGGAGCTATGGATAAGTGGGAGAGAGACTGTATGGAGCAGATATAAAAGGCTCCAATCTCAACTCTTCAACTACCTGCTGAGGCTTCCAGAGAGGCTGTTCTCAACCTGTGGGTCGCCACCCCTTTGTAACAGTGAAAATACATTGCAGCATTAGGAAGGTTGAGAACCACTGCTTCACAGGCTCCTACATGCAGGAGGGACAGGTGAGCAATTACGTTCCAAGCTACACAAATAGCGGTTTCGGGAGCCACAGGTGTGTGCTGTCCTTCCTCTGTCCCCACCCAATTCCATGCCGCATTCCTATTTATTGCTAAAGTACCTTCTTGCAGGGTGAGGAGTCCTTGATGTACTGAGGGCACAAAATAAGGAAAGTCTCAGCAGTTGACCCAGGAACAAGTGTTGATCTGGTAAGGGCAACAAATATGCCTTCCACATGCTGTGCTATCCTGTCCTGTGGCCATGACAGACATCACTAATCAATCCTGACACTGTCCCTGCCTTCCACATGCTGTGTTCTCCTGTCCTGTGGCCATGACAGACATCACTAATCGATCCTGACACTCTGTCCCTGTGAACCTGCCTGTGACCTCATAACCCACAACACAGTCATGCTGCAGAGAGCTGATTATACTTTAAAAAGCATGGTTGGGCTGTGTAAATTATACAAAAGAAAGCTACAGGATGAATATTTGTATTATGCTTTTCCAGCTAACTGAAGAAAGTAATCTTTATTGGATCAATAAAAAAATAACAAAATAACAGCAATAATAAAACTATATACCTAACAAGTTACATATATAAATGTGTGTGTATGTATGTGTGTACACACACACAGGGTGGCCCTGAAGTTCATGTACAATTTTAAATTTAATTGCACATGAACTTCATGCACCCTGTGTGTGTATATATATGTGTATTATCTTATGCTGTATGTTAGGTACTTAACATACATTATTTCACACAATCTTCCAAAAGAAAAGGGGGAAAGGAGGAGAAAGGAGTCGGGAGACGATGGGAAAGGCAGAAGGGAAGGAGAAGAAACAAAGGCTGGTTTTCATCATGGTCACACGCACCACGCAGCCGAGGTTTAGGAGATTCAAGTAACTTTCAGAAATAAAACAGTCCCATCTGTCCCTAAAGCACTTAGTCTTTAACCTCTTCCCTAAATTTTATTAAAAAAAAAGTGAAGCCTAGGAGCAGGCACATTGCAGGTGAGCCAGGGAAGCAGAAGAAAGACCAGTCCCCAAGAACTCCCCTTCTCTTTAGAGAATGTGTCAGCAACACTGTCACGCGTAAATGACAATACCCGTCATTCGACACTCTTTGGCTTGACACGCTGCCTCGACACAGCCCTCCCGCCGACATGCAAGTTCACAAATACGCTAACAGAAGAAAGGAGTTTGGAAAAATTGCAATAATTAAGCAATCCCGATCTACCATTACGGAGCTCACACCGTATGTAAACACACTCCACTCGTACATTCTATCCACTGATAAACTCAAACGTAGGTTCACTCATTCACTCATTCAATCAACACAGGTTTATGGCCAATTATGTCACAGTTAGAGCCACCTGGAAAGAACAGTAAGGAAAGTGTACATAAAGCCCTAGTGAAACTTCCATGTTAGTGGAAGAGGACAGATAACAAAAAAGATTAATTTTAAAAGTATACAATATGTGGAGTGGTGATGATTACAAAGCAGAACAACAGCTCAGGGAAGGGAGAAGGGGCTTCCAGTGTAGGGTGTGCAACATTAGATGTGGCAGTTTATTCATGGAAAGGAACAAAAACCATTGTGGCTGGAGATAGGGAGAAACACTGAGGTGGAGGATGAGGCTGTCAGAGTTGGCGGGAACAAGGGCATGCAAATTCTGCTAGGTCAGGTTAGGGATTTCAGGGTTACCCCAGGAGAAAACAGGAAACCAGTGAATGGCTTACACAGAGGGAGGCATGATCCGTCTGTATTTGAAAAGATCTACCAGCTGCTGCCAGTGGGATCTATTATAAAGGTCCATGTTGGAAGCGGGAGGACGCGTTAAGATGCTGTTTCAGTGGGACAAGTAAGAGAAAACATCAGTTTAGCCAACAGTCTTGGAGAAGAGGAAATTTGGGAAGGACGTGGTAATTCCACAGAGGAGAACATCAACAGAACATGGTATTTGGTTGAATGTGGGGAGTGGAAAACTTATCACTATTTTTCCCTTGGGAAAAAAAAAATAGAAATGATAAAGTGCTTTAGGGCTTCAATCTGGGATGGAGCCCACCTGTAAACTAATTAATTGGGGGGGGGGGTTGTTGACTGGGTTTAGAGCTACTTTAGGACTCCAGAGTGGGGTGTGAGGCTGAGAAAGTGAGCTCAGCTGTAGGTTTGGATGAAGTCAAAGATTACTTTTGTAAAAAAAGGTTCCAGACAAAATAGTAAGAGTAAATGACATTACTACAAGCTAGACGAAGACCTGTTAAAACTAAAAACAAAATAGCAAGAGAGAATTTGATCAAAGACAAGAATTTAGACTCGGGAAATGATTTTATCTAGGATGGAAAAAATTGGCAAAATGTCAAGGGTTACACAAAATTAGGAGAACTTAGAAGCATCGGAATTCCTTTGATAGAAATGGAAATTTGCAAAAACAAAAAAGGCTAATATTTTCGCTGTGATAAGAAATTAGTTCTAATGTTATCATAAATGTCCTAAATATTTAGAGCAACAGACACACTGCCACAGTTGCAGAGATAAGTGCTGAGATATGTCAAGGAGAACATAGAATAATTAATTAGTATGATAACTCCCCCTGGCCCGGGAAAGAATCCAAACATTAGTAAAAAGCAAAGATAGAATAAAATGCAATCATCTGGTGCCTATATTAGCCATAATTAGTATATGTGATCACCGCCAATCCAAAAAAATATTTTTCTATTCCAATTGTGCAAAGTATGAACATTCTGTTGGTACAGATGGGATATATGTCTAGCTTGGAGGAGCTCAGCTACTTTGACGGGAGGGAGAAAAGATGAGAATTTCAGGGGGTTGTCAAGCTGACAGACTAGGCAGTGATATGTGACCTGGCAAATCTGGACAAAATGCCTCCTAGAAATTGAGCACTCTCCTGCATCGGGAAGAAGGAAAGAAAGAAGGAAGAAGAGGGGAGAGAAAGAAGAAGAGATGGAGAAAGAGGAAAGGAGGAAGAAGAGGAAGAAGACAGAGAATGAGGAAGAGGAGGAGGGGGAGGGGTAACTGCAACTGTAATGGAGCAGAGAAAGCACCGGCTAGACACTCAGGCTCAGACCCTGCCCTCTCCCACCACACGTGTAGATCTAGCTCGTGAATCAGGAGCTCCAACCTGTCACCAGCCCTGTTAGCGACTGTCCTCATGAGGCTCCTGAATCCTGAATACTGTTTTTTGGAGTGAGATGGAGGCTTGTCACCTGTCCTTTCTGATTCACTTTCAAATGTCAGCACATACACCTGGCCTGAACAGGGTCACCATGTGCCCACTGCCGCTTTCCATCCCCACCTGTGGGACAGACGCCATTGGGTCACGGTGGCACTCTCTCCATTCAGCCTCAGGATGGCCGTCAAAGACTCCCAAAGAACTCAAGCTAGACCTCCCATTTGATCCTGCAATTCCATTACTGGGCATCTACCCA
>CAUYRH010028223.1:0-28452 GCA_963574655.1 Perodicticus potto
TGTGGCGGGCACCTGTAGTCCCAGCTACTTGGGAGGCAGAGGCAAGAGACTCACTTGAGCCTGGGAATTAGAGGTTGCTGTGAGCTGTGATGCCACGGCACTCTACCCAGGGTGACAGCTTGAGGCTCTGTCTCAAAAAAACAAAAAAAATTTACCTTCAGATAGACTACTTTTGTATTTTTTAACTTGATACCCTTTATTTTGTTCAATGTTAAACAATACATTTAGCTTAAGAAATATCTTAAGTTTTTTTCAGAGCTTTCCTCCTATTCCTATCACATTCCTCTCTTTGCTTCAAACAAATAAAATGTTTCTGAATGTTGGACATAATGCTTCTTGCTTTCATCCATAATTTCACCATGCAAAGATGAATAATTACTTTAGATAGTCAAATTTATCATGTGTATAAAAATCATCCAATTAAGTATATATCAGTAATTTTATTTTTAAACAATATTACAATTTTGAAACTTATACTGAAACATGTACTTTTGTTCTTTTACTTTCATTATTTTGTGACAGCAATTAATTTTTCTACATGTGTTTTGAATATTTAATTGACAAATGATTATAGGGTGTCCCATGTGATTTGATATACATATACACTGTGAAGCAATTACCACAGTGAAATTTGTTAACGCATCCAGATACTTATGTTGTATATCAGAACTTGTTAAGCTTATAACGGGAAGTTTATAACCTTTGACCAACATCTCCTCATTGATCCCCATCTCCAAACTCCTGACAACCACCATTTTAATCTCTACTTCTCTGAGTTCAAGTTTTTTTAGATTTCACATGTAAGTGAGTTTATGTGGTATTTTTCTTTCAGTGTTTGGCTTAGTTCCATTAGCAAAGTGTTCATTCCTGTTGTTGCCAATGGCAAATATTTCTTCATTTTTTATGGTTGAATGATGTTCTCTTGCATCCGTGTTACAAAAATCCTTTATCCACCCACCCATCCATTTGTTGTTTTAATATCTTGGCTATGGTGAATAATGCTTCTGTGAGCAAAGTGATGAAAATATCTCTTTGAGATACTAACTTTATAATATTTGCATATTTATCTAGCAGTATGAATACTGGATCCCATAGTCATCCTATTTTTAACTTTGGGGGGACATCTAAACTCCTTTCCATAACAGCTATACCAATTTGTATTTCCACCACCTTCACACAAGGGTTCCCTTTTCTCCATGTCTTCACTGACACTTGTTGTCTCTTATCTTTTTAATAGTATCTTAACAAGCATGAGGTAATATGTCATTAGGCTTTTTATTTGTATTCTTCTGAAGACTATTGATGTTAAGTACTGCTTTATATGTCTATTGGTCATTCCTAAGTCTTCTTTGAAAAAAATGTTTATTTGGTCCTTTGCCCGTCTTTTAATTATGTTACTTATTTATGACTGAGTAGTGTTTCCTAAATATTTTATATATTAACCTTTCTCACGTGTACGTTTTCTCCTAGTCTCTACTATTTTATTTTGTTGATTGTTTCCTTTCCCAGACAGAAGCTAATCAGCTTGAAGTAGTCTCATTTTTTTAAATTTTTGCTTTTATTCCTTGCTTTGTATTTTTGCTTTTAGTGCCATATCCAAAAATTCATTGCTAAGACGAGTACCAAGGAATTTTTCTTCATGTTTCATGTTTTCTCCTCCGAATTCTATAGCTTCAGACCTTAAATTAAAATCTTTAATTTATTTTAAGCCAATTTGTATATGTAGTACAAGATAAGGGTTTGATATCATTCTTTTCCATGTATATCTCTAGTTTCCCCAAGGTATTTATTGAAAAGACATTCTTTTCCCATTAATCTTATATATAAAAAACTCTAAACACTTCACACACAAAAAAATGTTAGTATTAATAAATTAGTTCAGTAAATTTTCAGGATACAAAATAAACTTCCTAAAACCTGATATGGTTATATACACTAGTAATGAGGCGTAGGAAAAATAAATTAAGGAAAAAAATCCCACTACTATAACATTAAAAATGAAATGCTTAGTAATATTTTATTACAGAGGCATAAGATCTATACACTGAAAACTACAAGATGGTCATGAAAAAAACTGAAGAAGACACAAATAAGTGGAAGTGCCTTATTCATGGATTAGAAGAATTAAAATAGTTACTACATCTATATTCAAAGTTATTCTCAGACAATCTCTATCAAAATTCCAATGAATTTTTTTCATTGGAATAGAAAAATACAGAAATAGGAAAAAAGCCCTAACATTCATATCAACCTCCAATAATTTTGATAACCAAAGAAATTTTGAGAAACCAGAACTAAACTGTAGACATTACATTCCCTGCTTTCATATTATATTACAAAGTTATAGTAATAAAACCAGAATAGTACTTGCCATAAAAAAAAAAAAAGCAGACCCAAGACCAATAGAATAGAGATCCCAGAAAAAAGCCCATGAAGGTACGGCCAACTAATCTTTGACAACACCATGATGATATTTTAATTTAAATTTATGGTATCAATGATGAGTGTTTAATGGATCTAACGTTAGATTGCTTTGAAAATTGCTTTAATAATCTGCAGGTAAACATGTATTCCAACTATGAAATTTCTAGGTGTGAGGGGGTGAGAAACTTTTACTTTCCTAGATGATGCATGAAGATTTTAGTAGATATGTACATAAAATATCCATCAGTGGTAGCAAATATAAGTTAAAAAGCTCTCCAGGAAGAAAGTATGCTATGTATGAAGAATTTGAGTAGTGGTAGGTCTGAAATGTTGGTGGTGGCCAGAAATGTCATAAAGAAGAGATAAGGGTAAGACAATATGTCATTGATTTACTAAGGGTGTTAGAAGTTTTACTTCTGTCCCCCTTAGTGAGGAAACACTAATCTTACTCCCCTAAACTTCATACATTACATGATTGAATTTTAATTTTTTTATATCACTTAAACAACTATATAAAGAAGTAAATAGGAAATATATTAGATGTGTAGCTGTCAATTTAGTGATTAAGTTTGTACAGTATATCAAATAAGAAACACTTTTCTTTAAAAAAACTGCATTTTGGCAATATCGAAAGAATTTGGCAGATATAAGCTATGTTAAGGGGAAGTAAGACACTATATATGGGTTTGAGGAGAGGTACGGGAAGTTGTTAATACAGTTTTCAGGTTTCTGAGTCAAGCAAATAGTGAATGCTGATAATATTTGTGAAATAGGGGACATTAGGAATGGTAAATGGGGTAAGAGGCATTTGAAATTACTCTTGAACATAAACATTTTCACATTAGACATACAAATCTAAAACTCGGAAGAGAGGTCAAGACAAGTAAATACAGGATTGTGTGTAAACAATACTCTAGGAATAAAATCAGTATCTAGACAAAAGACATAGGTTGATAAGAAAAGTCTAGCCAAGGAAGAATCGGGATCTTCTACTTCAGACTTGAAAAGAATTGGAACTACAACAAAAATAAATAAATGGTACTCCATTAAGCTAAAAAGATTCTGCACAGCTAAAGACACAACAATTAAAGCAAACACACAACCTTCAGAATGAGAAAAGATATTAGATGGTGATACCAGAATTTCAGGTTCTTGGTCTCAGGCAATTCGAAGAAGGAATCGAAGGACCATAAGAGTAGTGGTAAGTCAGGATTTATTTATAGGAAAGAATTATAAGTAGAGGAGGATTTATTTATAGGAAAGAATTATAAGTAGGGAAAGAACTAAACCTCCAGGCAAGAGGACCCAGGAGGGGAGCAAATTCTCTTGCCTCTGGAGGGAAACAGGCAGCTCTTCCTTTTCCCTCTCTCTGAGGTCTAGCCGAGGTCGGTTTCTGAAAGGGAGCAGGCAGCTCTATCCTGCTTCCTTTACCGAGGTCTAGTCGAGGTCGGCTTCTGGAAGGGAGCAGGCAGCTCTATCCTGCTCCCTTTCTGAGGTCCGCTTCGTAGCTGTTCTCTCTTCGAAGTCCTGCTGAAAATCTCTCTCCTTGAGCGCTCTGCTCTATTGGTTTATATGGGATTTTTGGGGGGTGGGTCTTCATCAGTTATCCAATGAAGACCCGGGCCCTGGAGACAGACAGGTTATTGACCAGTCAGATGTGCACGAGGAGCAGACAGCAAGGTGCCAGTGTTTTCTGCACAGGTGGTTGGTTCTTTTTCAAGCTGGTTTATTCATCCGTCACAGCATCAGCACTGCTAGGGCCAAGCAGCGGTTGTAGAGCTGTCTTGTCCTGCATCAATGGTACAAATCTGACAAAGGGTTAATAACTAAAATCTACGGAGAACTCACACAGCAAAAAAAGAGCACACAAACCCATATGTCACTGGGCAAGAAACATGAACAGAATATTCTATGAGGAAGACAGATAAATGGCTAACAAATATATGAAAAAATGCTCATCGTCGGGTGACCCTTGTGGCTCAAAGGAGTAGGGAATAGGCCCCAAATGCCGGAGGTAGCAGGTTCAAACCAAGCCCTGGCCAAAAACTGCAAAAAAAAAAAAAAAATGCTCATTGTCCCTGCTCATCAGAGAGAGAATCCCTGAGATACCACCTGACCCCAGTGAGAATGGCCCACATCACCAAATTACAAAGCTGTGGATGTGAAGAGAGCGGAACACTTTTACACTGTTGGTGGGACTGCAAACTAATACAGACTCCTTGGAAAGAAGTGTGGAGCATCCTCAAAGAACTCAAAATAGACCTTCCATTTGATCCCATTATGGCACCTACCCAGAAGAAAAAAAATATTTTATCATAAGGACATTTGCACTGGATTGTTTACTGCAGCCAAGATGTGAGAGCAACCCAAGTGCCCATCAACCCGGGAATGAGTTAATAAACTGTGGTATATGTACATCGTGGCAGACTATTCAGCTTTAAGAAAAATGGAGATTTTACATCTTTTGTAATAACCTGGACAGAGTTGGAGAATATTATTTTAGTAAAAATACTGCAAGAACGGAAAAGCAAATATCTAATATATTCAATATTAATATGAAGCCGTAGACAAATACACTCCCACATAACAGGAATATTCAATTTAAATCAAGTTGGGGGGAGGGGAGGAGATTGTTGTTCTCTCACCTAAAGGGCACAAGAAGGAATCACGGCACAGCTCCCGGGTGAGGGGCACAGACACAATGGGATCCTCACCTAAGAAGTGCAAACATTATAACCAATCATTTATACCCACGTATTAATCTGAAATTAAAAAAAAAGAAGAAGAAAAGCCAGCAGGAGCGGCTTTGAAGGAGCATCAGGAGAGAGGTAAGAGGACCAGAAAGAACACACATTATTTTGATACCGGAGTTTCAGGTTCCTGGTCTCCGCAATTCAAAAGAAGGAATCTACGGACCACAAGACTAGTGGTAAGTCAGGATTTATTTACAGAAAGAAAAATTACAACAACTACAAAAACCAAACCTACTGGCAGAGAGAAGCCAGGAGGGGAACAAGCTCTCCTGCTCCCTCTCCGAGGTCCGCCAAGGTCTGTTTTTGAGGTCTTTTAGTGCTACCTCCTTACTCGGCTCTCGACCAGGGAAAAGGAATAAACAGAAAATAGGTTCAACATTCTTCCAACAGTTCCCTTGCCTCCTTTCAGAAGCCAAGGGGAATTAGAAAGTCTGCTTCCCAGCAGCCTCTTGCAGGTGACCTGGAGGTCAGCATCTGCACTATGCACGTGTACAGGCTGGTGGGCACCGAATTTATTCATCTCCAGTAGGATAGCTACAGGGAAAAGCAGGATAGAGGTAAGTGGTCCCATGACTTACCACAGATGTCTTTGCTCCTGGCTGCTGTCCCCAGGCCACCAAATATGTTACCGGAACTTTGTATTCTCTCCTGGTTGGCTCGCCAAATATAACATGGGAGTTTCAGGTTCTTGGTCTAGGAGATTTGAAGAAAGAATCTATGGACCACAGGAGTAGTGGTAGGACAGAATTTATTTACAGATACAAAAATTACAACAACTACAAAAAACAAACCTATTGGCAGAGAGAACCAAGGAGGGGAACAAGCTCTCCTGCTCCGTCTCTGAGGTCCATGGGAGGTCTATTTTTGAGCTCTTTGCTCGGGGGTTTATATAATCCCAGGGTGTTGTTTTATCCTCTTAGGGCTTGGATCTTCCTCAGTAAGAGCCAGCTATCCAATGAAGGCTCAGGCCCTGGAAACTGACATGACATTGACCAGTCAGAAGAGCAGGAAGAGGAGACAGCAAGGAGCCAGTATCTCCCCTGCGAGTGTAGGCCCTTCCAGCAAGCTGGTTTCTCCATCTACCACAGCATCAGCACTGCCAGGGCTAAGGCAGCAGGTCATGGGGCTGCCTTGACCTGCATCAATTTGACTGTACTGAAGAAGACTGTGTTTGTAGATGAAGGGGACAGAAAATCAGAAGCAAATCAGAATATTATATTTCTTTAACTTATAAATAAATCCTGCCCAAAAAGATGAATCAGAAAAAGTAAAGCAAAACAACACTCTTGCCTTTCATTTGTTTCATTTTTTTAGAAGAAAAATTCCAATTGTATATATATTAAAAAAAAGAAAGTTTTGAACTTAAACAGAACTAAAAGAAAAATGATTCTAATTGAAATATTATCAGAATATTACCAGAAATCATTATCATATCAAACTTGAGTATATGTGTAATCCATTTTAACAAACAATTTTCAGCAGAATTTCTGAAGAATTGATGTAAACTGAGGATGCAGATCTCTTTCAGGGGCTTAGACTGTATTGGGTGATGCATAAAGGAATCATTTCAATAAAATAGGTAAACAATCTGGAATATATTATTTTTTCAGCTATCCCTGGGGCATCATTTTAGTAGATGATTACAACCAAATGAATATTATCTTATAATTTTCTCAGGAGCAGTAGTAGCTTTTATGTTAGCTCCAGATTGCTACTTATACTCTAATGATATTTTACAGAATTCTATCAGTTTGGAGGGAAAGCTCAGGGGATCTTCAATGATAGCTAAGAGGTTATTTTTATTTTCTTCCTTTTTAAAATTTTTCATATATAAAATGCAAATATGTAATAGAATTAGTTAATGCGTTGTTATTTTCTGGCACTAAGTGGATAAAAAGTGGGGCTGGGACTCAGCCCCTTTCCTAGTTCTCCTTAGCTACAAGAGGACTTGTTTTGAAATATTCTCTACTACCATCCCAGCCTCAATGCAGGCTATGTTTTTATGCACAGATTATCATGTCATTTTGTCCTTTGGAATATCTTTAGCCTAATTTCTAGAAATTATTCCTCTTTTAAAAATACCTAAGGCAAAGTTTTTACCAAAATTAACATTTTTTTTCAAGGCCCAACAGGGACTCACTTGTTTTCATGATATATACTAAATGCATCGGTTCTTCAACTTCATACATAAATTTATCTCACAATTCCACTTATAATTTCTGGGTTTTTTTTTTCTAAAATCAAATTAAGATTTACAGTTTTCTTTGCTTGTTTTTGTTCTTGTTTTTCAGTAAATTCTCAGTAACATCTACCTCCCTCTTTCCATTTGGGCCTTCATGCCATAAGATTATGAAATGCAATTTTTAACACTTCCTTGCGTTCTATCTTATTATGCCTTTTCTAAACTCACTCCGAGTATCCAAGTACACTTGGATACACTTTTAAGTACCCAAGTACATACTTGGATACTTAAAAATGTGAAATAGTTAAAAGGTACAATTTTATTTCTTAGAATATATAAATTGATATGATGATATATACATAATTATATATATGAAATATAACAGTACATATGTGTGTGTACACAGGAAGAGTACTCCTCTTTTATCAGTGGCATCATTTTCTGCAGCTTTACTTACCTGGGAAATAAACAATACACCTGGGAAATAAACAATACATAGGCCTTAACTTGTGTGCCTTTCTGCTTGTTAATATAATTGTTCTATTTTATTATTAGTGATAGTTGTTCATTTTTTCCTGTGTCTTATTTGCAGATGACACTTTGTCAAAAGTATGCATATGTAAGAAAAAACAGTATATCCGAGGTTGGGCACTATTCTGTGGTTTCAAGCCTCCATTAAGTGCTTTGGGACCGCTGTCGGTATGAGAAAACAATCCTCATAGTTCAGTTCCTGTGCTTCCTCTTGAACTTTACCATACCCATCTTTATGGGAAAAATGTATACCTTTTAACTCTCCTGTATATTTTCCTATTGTAGTATACTCCAATTTTAGTATTCCCTTTAGGAGGTTTCTCACTTCCCTTTGTTCTGTTTGTGAAAAAAGAAATAGCCATATTTGAAAAATTTTCAGGGGTTTCTTTTTTATAATAGGACAGGACGTGGAAGCAAGAGGATTTGATTTCAAGAAGTAACTCGGACACTGTACGAACATGACACTCCTATTTTCCCCCATTAAGGAAATGAAAATAGTACACCTATAAAACATTGATCAGATTAGTAAATAACACTGACGTGTATGTGATAAATTATTACTAAGCTTAATTTAACAGATTTAGATTGCTTCATTTACAGGATGATCATAACAAATATCAGGTAATGCATTTCAATAAATTAAATGTCCTATAACAACGTTAATTTATTTCTTTAAACTCATAATTAAAAATACGAATTTCAGGGCAGCCTCCTGGGACGAGAAGACTGAGAACCAGGCCCCGCAATCTTCAGGGAAAGAGGAGACGCCCGGTACGCAGTGTCTGGAGTGTGGCTGTACTGACGAGGGACACTCAGGACGCTGTCAAACCTTTGCTGTTAATCACAATGCTGCAACGACAACCTTCTGATCACAAGGAAGTAGAACGTCTGGGTGAACGGCGAGTTCTTTGCCGGTGGAGTGTGTCAGACAAGCTGCAGATTCCTGGGGACCAGGTGGTGATCACGGGCACCACCGCAGGCCTCGGCGAGGAGACGGCTCAGCGCTCGCTGGCTCGCGGAGGACCGAGTGGCCAGACGCGCTGAAGTCCAGTCCGCTGCCAGTGAAATCCGAGCAGATACAAAGAACGCCAGCTGCTGGTGCAGAAACTGCACCTACCTGACCCCAGATCCATCCGAGTCTTTGCTGAGGGCTTCCTGGCAGAGGAAAAGCAGCTTCATATTCTGATCAACAGTGCGGGAGTGATGGTGTATCTTTATTTCAAGACAGCTGCTGGCTTGGAAACCCACCAAGGAGTCAGTCACCTAGGCACGGGAGTCACTTCTCCGCAGTGCACCCACATTGGCGTCTCTTCTCCCCTCTGTCAAGACCGTGCGGGAGAGGGCACAGACCAGCCTCCATTATGCCCCGGCTGAGGGCCTGGAGCCCGAGTGGCAAGTATTTCAGTGACTGCAAGAGGACCTGGGTGTCCCCACGGGCCGAGATCAGAAAAGGGCTGAGCGCCTGTGGAATGTCAGCTGGGAGCTTCTGGGAATCAAGTGGGAGTCGCTGGTGGAAGAGTCAGGGCTTGATCAGGCCCAATCAGCTTCATAATGAAAGGAGATCAAGGGGAAAGCCAGCCCTGCAGGACTGTCCTCCTGGCTGGCTGCTGCTGCTGCGAATCCCGCCCACTCTGATCCTCCAGACCCTTCTGGAAACTTCTGCACACCCCACTCTCTTGGAATGAGATGGTCACACCTACAGAACATTCTTCTCCAACGCTTGGAGAGTCAGCAACCCTTAGGGGGCAGGAGAACCGGACAGGTCCTGGACTGGGCCTGGAGGTGGCAGAAGAACCTGGAAAACTGGGTTGATTTCCTCCCCAGCACAGAAACTCTGGCCTGCCTGTCCAGCTGCCGTGACAGGAGTATCAATATTACATGTTTCCAGAGACTATAGATTCTAACTCTTAATCATCCTTTTTCCTTTTGGAAATACAGGTCACAACCCTGGCGTCTGGACCAACTCGGGAAAGTCTTGGTTAACCTTGGACACACTGGATTCCTCCCTCTGAGCATCCTGAAGCCCCTGCGTGAAGCTGGGTGTTCCCATCTTCAATCATGCAGATGATTCTTTTTTCTAAAGAGTTCCCTGTACCTCAATTTTTAAAGAAAATAAAGATTGTGGATTCATTGTGAAAAAAAAATGAATTGTATTCATATAATCATGACATAAATATATAAGTAAGTTGCCAAATTGTTCCATTCCATGCTGCTGCCAACATTTTCTTAATAGTACCCATTTCTGCACAATACTTAAATGCTCTGTAAGCACAGAAGAGTAGGCCTGCAGCTTGTTCTGTTGGTTACTATTTGTTATGAACATTTGACTCTTAGTGTGGGTAAGATTGGACATTAACACCTGCATTAACTTATTTGGATCTGTGTAGTTGTACAGGTGAAGATTTGTGAAGCTTGCCCCAGTGCCCAAGTATTTATGCAAGATTTGAAAAACTCAAAGATAGCATTCATTCTATACTATTATATAGTGTTAAATATGCATTTAGTCAAAATTAAATATAATAACACCTGTTATTTTTATTTATTTTTATTTTTTTATTTTTTGAGACAGAGCCTCAAGCTATCACCCTGGATAGAGTGCTGTGGCATGACAGCTCACAGCAACCTCCAATTCCTGGGCTCAAGCGAGTCTTCTGCCTCTGCCTCCCAAGTAGCTGGGACTACAGGTGCCCACCACAACGCCCAGCCATTTTTTGGTTGCAGCTGTCATTGTTGTTTGGCGGGCCCCGGGTGGGATTCGAACCCGCCAGCTCAGGTGTACATGGCTGGCGCCTTAGCCCACTGAGCCACAGGCGACAAGCCAACACCTGTTATTTTTAAAGTCATTTGCTTTAAAATTCCTTACTTTAAAAAATGAAGCCAACAGTCATAGATAATGCTCCTTTATAACCCACTTAATTTGAGAAAACTTTGCTGATTAATTAGAAAAAAGGGGGGCTATCTAGTATCTTTTCTAGATAACCTGGAGGGAATTAGAAACTATTCTAAAGGAAATATCATAAGAATGGAGAAACAAACACATGTACTCAATACCAAATTGGAACGAGCTGATCAACACTTAAGTACCCATATGAAAGTAAATCTCAATGAAAATCAAGCTGGGGGGTGAGAGTAGAAGGGGATAGGTAAATTTATACTTTCTGGGTACAATGCACATTATCTGGGTGAAGGGCACACTTAGATGTATAACTTTGACTCAATATGTCCAAAACCAAAGTATGCAAACAAAACATCTGTACCCCTTAACATTCTAAAATTTTTTAAAAATGTGCAAAATATGTTTCCAATAATGCGTTCTTTAAATTTATGATGCTTACCATGGTTATAGCTATGGCATTATTTTGCACATTACAATCAGGAAGTAGTTGAATGGCATGCTATTTAACAGACTGCGCACCACCACCGTGGTGGCAACACAGCTGGATTCATTTTTCAGGATGAAATATCAGTCATTATAAACTTGTGCTTGTGGTGAGACTGAAAAATGCTCATATGCAAGCTATAAATTGGCCACAGGGCAGACATTTCCTCAGCAACCTCTGTGTAGGATATTAAGCAAAACCGAGACATTTAATTTTAATTAGAATATTGAATTAGATTATAACTCAAATCTAGGATAGAGTTACAAAGGGAGCTGTCTCGTCGTAGTTAAAGTGTTAAAATGAATGCACTGCACCCCAAATAGAACATTAGTAGAATTTTCGGCTAGAAACCTGTGATGGAAAATGACTGATAAAAGATGGTAGAAGTTTCCCCTTGGGCAGAAAAATATGAAAGATTATAATTCTTCAAAATAATATAAAGGAGCATTTACACAATAATTTTGAACATAAATCCAATAGGACACATTTTAACATTGGCATTAAATACTTTTCTCAACTAACCAAAAAAATATAATCAATATTGTGGCTTATTTCCTTGATTTGGAAATCTTTTTTTTTTTTTTGCAGTTTTTGGCCAGGGCTGGGTTTGAACCTGCCACCTCTGGCATATGGGGCCAGCGCCCTACTCCTTTGAGCCACAGGCTCTGCTCTGATTTGGCAATCTTAACTAAGGAAGCGTGAAAATACGCTGGATTGTGTTGGATAGCTCTCATAGTCCTTTTCAAGTACATTCATTCCCACTTCCTACTCCTCTCACTCTGGAAGCTTTAACTGGATTTAAAGAAACCAACATTTCTTTGCATTGGGACTATAACCACGCAACTCTTGTTTCCTCCTCTTGTGCTTCTTTGAGAAGTGAAGTGCCTGGGGGAACCCATTCAGGAATAACATACAGACACTTTGGAATTTTAAAACCAACTCTGAGGTCCCTTTAACCAATAACGAATGGTGGCCAGTGTGTGTATCATCATGAGATGTTCATTAGTTTACTACGACTTTAGGAATGGTGCTTTGGGTCTGGAGCAACTGAAAATCACCATGAAAGATTCTTGAACTGGTTCTCCATCTTTCCTTGGTTTACATCGTCTGTTATTTGAGCAAATGACTTTTCTTCAAACGCGTGTCTCAGAATCAAGTTTCAGTAATTCCAGGTTGAAATATATTTTAGTGAAGAAGCAAAAGTTTAAAATAAATTATTAGATTCTGCGCCTATAACTCAAGCAGCTAGGACACCCACCACATACATCGGAGCTGATGGGTTTGAATTCAGCCCAAGCCTGCCAAACAACAATAACAACTACAACAAAAAATAGCTGGGTGTTGTGGCAGGTGCCTGTAGTCCCAGCTACTTGGGAGGCTGAGGCAAGAGAATCACTTAAGCCCAACAGTTTGAAGTTGCTGTGAGCTGTGACACTACAGCACTCTACTGAGAGTGACGTAGTGAGATTCTGTCTCAAAATAAGTAAATAAATTAATTAATTTTAAAAAAGCTTATTGCCAGTAATCACCAGAAGATTGCAATATCATCTTCAAAAGGCCATTCTAAAAGCAATAATGGAAGTACTATTAAAACAAGGATGCAGACTTGTGAGTTACTTAGAAGATGCAACAACATTTAACCGTATATATTTCTTTCCTTTATTTTTTTACTGTTTGGGATTTATTGAGGGTACAGAAAATTAGGTTACACAGTTGTTAGGTGAAGTCTTTCTTGTAATTTGCAGTCCTCTAATTCTTATTTGGTCCACAGGCCAGAGTTTCTACTGACACCACAGCCAGATATTCTTTTATCAAATTTATCTGTGCATACTCAACACAGTGTTTTTGCATATTAACAATAATCACAGTTTATTTTAACAGTTCTGAGATTAAGGTAGTTTATATTTCAGAAACATATTGCAAATCAGAGTTATTTGTCAAAACTGGATTTCCACAGACTCAATGCGGTAACATAGGTATGCTGCAAAATAAGTCCTTCGTTTGATAAAGAATGACAGTAGTGGAGATAAGCAGTACAGTTGCATTGTACTATTTCCAAAATCAGAACCTTCCATTTCTGGTTGAGATGATTGTGTTTTCTGTGGTTGTGACCATGATTGTGGTGCTGGTTGGTGACCCTCCTGTCCAATAAGCTTTCTAGGTATGTAGTTTTAATATGTGACAAATTTTGTTTGAGGTGTTTAATGAGAAATGATAATTCTCAAGGAACTACAACATATGGTATTTTAAATTTCTGTAACAACATTGTAGGGAGATTGCTATTTTATACTAAAAAAAGTACAAAGGAAAAAGAAAGTTAATTAACGTAACCACTCCATATTGTAGAAAGAAAGATACTGGCTGAAATTTAAATTTAAAGTTTGCCACTTCAAACATAAGAGGTCTTTAGATTTCCTTGTTTGTTCCAGGACTGTTAGTTTACAAGATAATCATGAATTTTGAGAGCAATTTATTCTTTTTAAGCTGAAATCCTGATTCACAGTTTTCTTTCATAATAGTTAATGGAAAAATAACTTATTTGTTTGAGGAACCCTTGGCTCAACTATATATATGTAAAAATTATGATTTGCAGTTCCAGTTCACTTTTCATTTCTTTAATGTTAGTTAAATTTAATCAGTATGTAAAAGCAACAGTAGTTCACTGTAGACAAATAATCATGAACATTTACCTTTAATTTTTACCAGTTTTACAAACAGTTGCAATTTCAAATGATGACAGTAATTTTAGGAAATCTCCTTGGTGTGTAAATATATGTGGAGACATTTTTGACCCCACTTGCAAGTTAAATTCATTAATTTCTTCCAGAATCAGGACTTTTCTTCAGAAAGCAAACTTCCTTGACAACTGTTCTAATGGGACTTATTTTCATTACCTAATTAGGACTCTAGGCCTCACTATTCACATAAATACAAAGTGAATGATACATGGTATGTGACATTGATGACGTGATAGCTTATAAATTCTCAGGGTCTTAGGTATAAGCAATTATTAGTCCAATTATTAGTCATCCTACACTAATTGATACAAATTTCTAGAGACAGAGTTATAAGGATGTTCTGAAGGTTTATTTCCCTCTGATTCAATTCACACTATATCTCACAGTATGTTTATACAATTTCATACATATGGGTGGTAAATTTGCTAGCTTATAGTTCTTCCTGTCTTGTTCCACTTATACATTTTCAAGGATGAATGACAGCAGAATAAGTAACTATTAACAAAGTAATATACTCAGTGATTATTTTTAGGCATAATTTTGTCAAAGATGTTTGTAGTCACTGTCCACTTGGCCTTGTAGGAATTCCAGTTGGTTTAGGGAAACTAATGCAGTATTCAGTTGTTTATTCTTTCTTGGAACCAGCCGAAAGTAAACACAGATTTCATACAGCAAGTCATTGACTCCATGTTGTTTTAAAATGTGAGCTCCACAAGTCAAATTGGAAAGGTGGTGGCATAAGAAAGTTTTATAAATTCCTGTATAAAAATTCCCAATTAGATGCAAAATCGGTAGGCTCGAGGGTAAAAGCTTTAACTAAAATTAGTACAAAAATTAAGGAGCATTGCCTGTCATAGACCAAACTCAGAAGTGTATTGCTAGATACAAGTTTTTAAAAAGTATTTCTGGGTTTCCTTCTCCCATACAAAAAGAAGAGAAACACTATCTATTTTGATTGTGACATGAAAATGAATAGAGGGGATTTTCAAAAGCAGTCACTTAAGTAAAAGACCAAAGGCTGGACTAGAGAGATTTTGGTATTTACTTTCTAGTCATGATATCAGATGCAAACAAACAGCATACTGACACATAAGGATGGATTAAGAAATGATTGTTGCTATATATATTTTTTTCTATTTTTTAGCTAAAACCCTGATAATTATGTATATAAGAGAAATAGAGAACAGATTATTTTTCTTGCAACTAATGCCATTGAACTTTTCTAGAGCCTAAATTCTCACTAGTGTATCTCATATGCCCCTGAGAATGTGGTCTAGAACCAGAATATCTCTACCAAATGGAAAAAGTCACTAGACACCTCAGTAAACAAAAACTAAATTAATGTAAATAAAAATCCTTAAACAGAGAAATTGAGACAAAATAGTAGCTGTAGCAAACTACTTTTAAAAATATTCAACTCTGTGAGGAGAAAATACTCAGCTACCCATTTGCGAACCTAATACTAACCTTGGCCAAAAATCTCAAATTCATGGAAACTTGAACTACTAATTATGGAGCTCAAATCACTTAGTTGTCTATTTTCAATAGTTTATATTATAATTAACTGAATTATATCTTTGCCTATGTAAGAATCAGTTTCCTTACCAATAGCCAAAAAATAATGATATAATTGCTTCACAGACATTATGGGGAAATCCGTATGTTAATGCATTTAAACAATTGGCACAGGGTCTGAGATCCAGTTAGCATTTTACTAATGAAGTCCACACAGGCATATGTTCAAAGATACTTATCATTGTCAAAGAGAAAAACTCACATGTATAAATATGCTAAACCAATGCATTACTTATATCTTACATGTATATACTATAAGATTGTGCACTAGTTGAAATGATAAGAGATGTTTATTTAGTTGACATGAAAATGCATCCTTTCTAAGCTGTTAACAAAATAAAATTAGTTAAAAAGTGTCATTATAAAGTTTTTTATTATTGTAAAAATATGCCTGTATATGTGTATATATGTATGCATGTATAAAAGAGTTTGGAAGGTTATATAACAATATTAGATCCTGTGTTTCATTTTAATTTAGCTGGCATATAACTCTAACTTCATACTTTCTGTGTGTCTGTATACGAATGAGAGTTTATTTACTCTTAAAATTATAAAAATACCATTTGGGTTTAAATTTAAATTAAATTAAAAAGAAAAAGTAGCATTCTTAGGCTAAAACCTGGCACAAGGTTAAGACTAAAGAGATTAACAACACTTCATAAAATTGTACACAAAAATTTACTTTGCATTATTGACTAGCATGGTGTGTCATTAAGAAAACTTGTTTCTCTGCTTAACAAAGCATTCTGGAAATAAGTGAATGCTGAGGGAAGGTATATGTGCTGGCCAAAAGGTTCAAAGAAAGCCAGAGAACTAAAATTTGTTAAGAAATTCAGTTAGAGAACCAGGCTAACAGCAGGCTTTTTGCAGAAGAGCAGAGGTTAAACTTCTACAGCCTTGGCATGCAAAGCATTTCAGATGCTAAGATGACAGAGCTGCTCATAAAACCATCTGCTATTTGCTGATCCATCTGTTGGTCAGCAAAGAACCATCCAAACCCAGAAATTTTTTTGTCTCAAAAACAGCATGATTTCCATTTTTCTTTAAATTGGGAAATAAAAATAACGACTTTCAGAGGTAGTATTTTAGTAGAGTAGATTACACACTATTATTGTTATTTGGGTCAAAACTCACTAAAAGCTTTTATAGTTTGTACTCTTAATATTATTGTCATAAGTTATTATTAAGAAAAGCGAGCATTTTATGTATACCTGTTACATAAAGATACATAAGTATAAAATATTAAGTTCATGCGTATATTAAAGACCAAGTAACATTTCATAAATATAATTAATTAACATTTCACAAATGAACACATACAAAGGCTATATTCACATACAAATGAACACATGATAAGCCCATAAAACATTGAACAATGTGCATAATATCTAAAATCTGGAGAAAGCCATATCCAAAAACAAGTAAGTAGGTAAACAAATTGCAATGGATTCAAACAATGGATTACTATTCAAAATGGGGTAGACGACTGATACATGCAAAATCATAAAACTGAAGAGTTTTTTTGGTATAAATAAGTATGGGTTGTACAATTTGATTTATATGAAACTCAACAACAGTCAAAACTAATTTATGGTTGTGAATATTGAAGGCAAGGTTTCCTGTGGTGGCAGTGGTGGTGACAATAGTATGGAAGTGGAATTTGACTGGAAGGATGTATAAGAGAACTTCCTTAGTGATGGAGTTGTTCTATGTATTGATCAGAGCATACATGAACATATACACATAAGCGCATATGTTTCTCCAAATTTATCTAATTGTATAAAGAACTGTACATTCAGCTAGAAAAAGTCTATAGCAACTCAAGAAGTTATCATTTGGATCCCCCTAAATATTACCAGGAAAAAGATGCTCATTGTAAATACACACGCGCGTCCACACACACAAAAGGATACAAAGAAGTTAGTCATTTTCTAGATAAATTAAAATAAAACACAGGATTGTTACGTAATCTTCCAAACTTCTTTTATACATATACACGTATACATACATTCCCATGTAGAGGCATGTTATTGCAATAATAAATCCTTTAGAGTAATACTTTCTAATTTTATTTTGTTAACAGCTTAAAAGGGACATAGTTTCATGTCAAATGAAATAAACCTGTGTTATCATTTTAATTCCTGCACCTTATTGCAACATAATACATGTAAGATATAAGTAATTCATTTTTTAACACCTTTATACGTATGCCAGTTTTTCTCATTGACAATGATAAACATGTAATAAAATTTTATGTCTTGCTCATACAACACACAAAAAATAAAACCAGATGTCTCCTATAAGGATTTTTATTCCAACTTCTACCTTTGGTATCTTGGCTTCTTCCACCTTGCAGCTGGGGAATGTCAGGTTGCTTCTTTCAGCTGCACTGATAGAAAGGCATGAGCTAGAACCTAGCACATGATCTTAGAAGCTAGTTCAGAAATTGATCCTAACTCACTTCTGCACCCGATTTTATCTATAAGTAAGTATATGAGTTATAGATGATGATGGTAGAGCTAGACAAGTATCTATATAGATATAGACATAGACAGATGATTGATAGATAGATGAATAGATAGATAGATAGATAGATGGATGTAGCTGGCTCAGTAAGAAAAGGTAGGTGTGTAACATTTCTGCATAAATAAGAAAGAAAAATACAGAGAGAGTTTGGTGTCTAACTCTTTCCTACCAGAGGACATTTCATTGATTTTTTTTAATAATACCTTAGAGAATAATAAAGCACATGTGCAGTTTTATGCAAACTAAAGAAGTCTTTTTCATGTTTAATTAGTAACAAATATTTTGATTAGTGCAATGGAAAAAAATAGAAAACCAACTTAAAATCCTTGTTCATGAAAATTTGCCACAAAAATGGTATTTAATGTGAATTTAAAACAAGTGAAAAGTACTACGAATTAAAAAACAATAATGTAACTCAAATGTCCTCAGTCATTAAGAGTAAGTGGGTGGTAAGGATTTCATATTAATATGCATATCCTCGATCAAAAACAGGTGGCCACTGCTGTTTTGCTGCCAACCTTCCGACGGGCATCTATACCATGTCCCGGACACCAAAGTTTCCACTGTTACTTTGTCATTACTTCTTTGTAAAGGAGCAATGCTGCCTAGGGTGCTTCTTGGCAAGAACAACGTAAAAAAATTTAAAAGGCTAACAATAGCTCTGCATTCCTTTCAGTGCTCAGAACACAGGGGCTACCCTATGTTCAACACAAATATGTGAAATTCTCTGCAACAATCTCAAAACTTGTGAGATCATGCCAAAGACCAGATGCCAGGGAAATCTTTGCATAATCTTATCTTTCTTGCTTTTCATTATAAGCACATATGCATTCAAGTTTTTTCACTAAGATTTCTTCATCATTTGCAGATCAGTCATGCAAATAGACCCTGGCAAGTTCATAACTAATGTTAATGAAGAATCAGTAAGAGCCATCACACTAGACTAATAGGATCCCTGCCATAAGATACAGAAAAGGAATAAAACACACAGATGGAAATTTGTAAAATAAAAACGACTGTACACAAACATAAAATATTATTTTAGTCATATAGCTTTGAGGTCTTCGTTATTTCCTGGCATCCATTGATGTATGTGTATGTGTGTGTGTGAGTGTACGCACTAAATGATATTTACTATGTGTATTTATTATGTGAGTTAATATTACTTAGCTTAAATAATATATGTATAGACCCCAGCAGGAGTTCCAAAATGCTTTAATTTTTTCTCATCTTGTCATCTTATTATGTGTGTGTATATGTGTGTGTGTATAAATATATATATATGTATGTATTTTTTTTCTTTTTTGATACAGTCTCACTCTGTTTCCCAGGTTAGAGTGTTGTAGCATCAACCTAGCTCACAGCAACCTCAAACACCTGAGTTAAAGTGATCCTCCTTCCTCAGACTCCCAAGTAGCTGGAACTATAGGCTCCAGTCACAATGCCTGGCTGATTTTTTTCTATTTTTGGTAGAGACAGGGTCTTTCTCTTGCTCAGGTTGGTCTCAAACTCATGAACTTAAGCAATCCTCTTGCCTTGGACTCCCAGAGTGCCAGAATTACAGGCGTGAGCCACCCCCCCCCCAGCTTTTCATTCAATATTAATGGCTATTTTCAACATTTCACTCATTTAATCCGATAATAAATAGAAATTCATTTTTCTAACCTAGCTCTTAGTTTCACTATTCCATAACCTTCAAGATAATTACAGTCATTTACTTTGATTGAATCAAAACTTAGTGCTCTCCAAAACTGTCATTTTCTGTTGGATTTGTAGTATACATGTACACATGATGAAAACACTATTTTCAAATGAAGAGTTACCTCATTTGCTTTACAAGAGAGAATCTAAAATCAAAACATAGTCTTTCAGTTTAGAGATGATAGCAGAAAGTGAAAATTTCAGACTAATTTTCTTGGAAATAATCCCAAAGCTATAAGAAAATATAAGAAACAAAGCCTTAACTTCATTTTTTGTGAAACAAGGAAAACAGCTGAAACCCAACACCGTGACTTCGTGTGGAAGTTCCCCAAACAGTGAAAACCACCGGGTGGTGTCCCTCTGGGAGGAAACTGAGACAAGTTTCAAGGCACAGGAGACACTTTGCTTGAAGGTTTAGAAACAGACGGCGAAACTATAAATTATACTTGCCAATGGTGGCAGGCATAACTTGATGCACTAAAGATAATTGTGTGTGTGTGTGTGTGTGTGTGTGTGTGTGTGTGTGAGTGTATGTGTAAGCTGCAATAATAGGAAAACTTAAATACAAACTAAAGTAAGGAGTGGAGCAGACAGATTTTCTGTATGAAGTGTGGTTGATAGAAGTATATAATCTGCAATGGAGTTCATATTAATAAGAAAGAGAATCAAAGAATCGACATGGCAGAAAGAGAAGATATGCTAGAAAACTCATCATAAAGTAGATTTAAAAGTTTGAACAAAGTGTTAAAAACAAGAAAAAAATGACTTAATTAAATAACTCTACAGAGCAAGGTTTTTATAAAAATGCAAGGCCTCAAGGAATTTTAAGCATGGCAGTAAGAAAAGATGAATGGTAAGTAGGAAGAGCTATGGTTAGAAAAAAAAAAAATATATATATATAGATATCATCACAGCACTGAAGGCAAAACTGGAAAAAAGCAAGGGCAACCACTATTCATAAAAAAATAAAGTTCACAGGGCGGCACCTGTGGCTCAAAGGAGTAGTGTGCTGGCCCCATATGCCGGAGGTGGCGGGTTCAAACCCAGCCCTGGTCAAAAAATATATATATATAATAAAAAAAATAAAGTTCATAAAGGAGGGAGGGTGCAAAAGAGGTGAAGGATAAAACTTGCCAGTCAGATGCAATGTACTCTATTCTGGTGACATACATGCTAAAAGCTCTGACTTCAGCATTATATATCATCCGTGTAACAAGAAAACTTGTATCCCCCTAATATTTTAAAATGAATTTATTAAGAAAAGAAACTTCCTTCTAAATTTTAAGAATGTTCTTATGCTCAAAGAAGGGAAATTCGAGTTCAATTGATGTGATGACTGTAAAGTACACCAGAGATTTCCTTGGTAGGAGTTTAAAAGATTTCATGTCAACAGCCCCTATTATGGTTATGGATTTTTTGATGATGAAAATAAAACATGATTTGTCATTAAAAATATGATCAGAGAAAATGGTACATAGGAAAAGTAAATAAGATATAAAATATTTATACTTGAAGTTCTCAGAAGAAAAAAATAATATAAAATACTTAAAGCTTTCTGGTGCATATCAAAAAGAGATCTAGTTCAAAAAAAAACTGGCCCAAGATTGTTAACCTTTAGCTATAATTCAATTTTAAACTCAAGGAACTCCAATATAAATGAAGATACTTTGGGGTATCTAGGCCAAAAGGCCAATCATTTGTAAAAGGAAAGCAAGTATAGTCTCAAACTGTCCACAATATTTGGTACTAGATGGCACTGTAGTAACACCTACGACATTTTTAGGAAAGGAGAGAGGTTCTGAGGATTTTATAGAGTTAAATATTCCCTAAATATGAAGGCAAGAGGAAATTATTTTTAATACATTGGAACTACTTTAATAATTCCTTCTCAATATATCTGGTAGTTGCAATAGAATATGTGTAGAAATAAAATAAAATAAATTGAGTAGTATAAAAAGGAATGAAATAATGTCATTACAGCATCTTGGATGAAAATGAAGACCATTTTCCTCAGTGAAGTATCTCAGAAATGGAAAACCAAACACCGTATCTTCTCACTAATAAGTGGAAGCTAAAGATGGGCACATATTAGCCAGAATGATACAAAGGACATGAGACCTTAAGAAGAGGAGAGGTGGGTGTGGGGTAAAAATCTACCTCTTAGGTACAATGAACACTGTTCTGGTGGCGACACACCAAAGGCCCTACTTACACATTATATGAGATATCCATGTATCCATTATATGAAAAACACTTATACCATGTTAATTAACAACTTGAAAAAATGTCAAAGAAATTGAGAAGTAAATAGCAAATTAAGTTTAGAGTTAGAGTATATATGATGAATTTCTTTTCATGTATAACAGAACTATAAAGGTTACCATTTAAGTCTGAAATGTATGTGTCAATATATTTAAGATTTAAAATGTAAACTTGTTTATGACTAAAAATCATAATATATTTTAATAAAATTAACTGCAAAATTTAAGTAGAGGAGAAGACCTTTATTAATGATGTAATTGATCATAGTAGGAAATGTTTATATACAATGTCAAATTTTGTAATTAAGGACATTGCTCAACTCACAGTTGCAAAAATAATCACCAGATCAAAAATGAAAACATACCTAAAAAACCATAAACAAGAGAACAACAATAAAAATATCAAAAAATGGAATATTTTTAAAGTATAAAATTAGAAAGTCGATTCCAAAATAATATCATAGAAAGAATATAAATATAATTCTAAATGCATTAAATTCACCCATTACAAAGCAGGCTCTCATTTTTTCCTAGCAAAAAGTAAGCATATCTTTAAATCACATACAAAATGTATGAAGTGGTACATTATAATTAAGAAAATGTCTTCCTAACTATGGACTCAATTTTAAAATCAGTAAAAAAATATAGAAGGCGAATATCACATTAAGAAAATATCAAATGGCAAGTAAGTCAGCTATTTTCAATGTCAAACATACTTCAAAAGGTAATTACCACTTGTACTACAAAACCATAAAAAATAAACATCTTTTAAAATAATGGTGGAAAACCCCATGATTGCATTAATGTACACAGCAGTGATCTAATTTAAAAGATCATAAAAATAATGGTGGAAAAATCTGGTGAAATGAACCAAACACATATACATTATGCGCACCCACACATCCAGAGTCCTCTGTAAAACAAAAGAAAAAAATCTCTGAAAAAGATTAGATGATAAATTTGCTAGATAGACAAAGACTTTAAAACAACTGTGTTACACATGCTTAAAGAACTAAAAAAGAGAGCTGGGGAGGAAGACGGCGGCCGAGTAACAGCCTCTGTGCAGCCGGGCGCAGTGAGAGTGGGGAGACAGGACCCCAGGCATCTCTGGCCGATGGGTTTCGCCTGTGATACAGGAGGTCAGTGAGAGATTTCTGGACCCCACTAGGAGGTCAGAAGCGGTGGAAAACTGGCAAGTAGTGGGTGCGTTTGTTCGGTCAAAGGCTGCCTGCCTCTGTAACCACAGCAACAGCAAGATTGCAAGCAGGAAAAGCCTTACCTGGGGGCTATTTTGGGTTTTTTTGGACTCGGAGGCTGGATTGAACTGCCTTGGGAGATCTTGGGCCGGTGTGCAGATGACTTTGGGTGTTGGCTGGGGCCCCAGACTGAGCCGCTGAGCTGGAAAGGAGCTAATATGGTTCAGCTGGGCTCCCCTGTGTGTTGCAGTGCCTGGATTGGCCGGGAGAACTTAGGCGAGTAATCTAGTGAGGAAGCTGCTGAAAGTGAATCGAGATGCTGGGCTAGTGCAGAGATCCGAGTGTTTGGCAGATTGATAGCCGTGGCCCTCAGGGACATAGAGGGAGACTGGTTTTAGCTCACTGAATGGGCAGGCAGCCACGCCAGGAGAGATCCTAGGGATAAGTTCTTTCCCTGGAAAGCTTCTGCTTGGCCAAGGTTTATGGCTTGGAGTGTCTTGAGTGGGCTGAGGAGTTATTTGGGCTCCCAAACCTGCAGGGTCTGAGTATTCAGCAGAGGCCTCCAGTCCCCATCTCATACAGCTGTATCAACATTGTGATTAACACCTCATACCTTGCCTGGTCATTACTTAGCAAGATACATGTATTGTTTGGTTTCTTGGTTGTGGGGGTTTTGTTTTTGTTTTTTTGGTTTTATTTAATTTCAACAATTTTTCTTGGCATTTTTTCTTTTTCTTTTCTTTCTCTTTCTTTGTTACCATTCTAGTTTAAACACAATCTTCTATTTTTGCCTTCTTCAACAATTAGAATTTCATTTGCTAGTGTTTTTGTCCCTATTATTCCCCCCTCTAATTTTATCCCATGAGGGTTTTTGCTATTATTTTTGGTTCGAGTCACAGTACTTTTGTCCTTCCTTTCTACCTGGTGGAGGTCAGGTATTGTGTCTGAGCTAGCTGGCAAAGAGCTGTTGTCCTCAAGGGAATCACCCAACCAGGCACCCTCAAAGGTTGGGGGTCTTTAAGGTTGGGCCCTAGTACCTACTACACACCTGTATTTCTCCTGTTTCTCTCTTTCAGTGCCTCTCTTCTTTTTGTCAATACTTCCTTGTACTTACCCCCTTTTATTTCTCTCTCTCTTCTTTTTTTTCTTTCTTCTTTAAATCTTTTTTCCCTTCTTGCTCTTCAATTTTTTCATCCTTCTGGTCTCATACCAGGACTCATTAAAATTTAGGCCAGTGCTACAGTAACTTAAAGAGCAAGAAGTGAAAGGAAAATTAGGGTAATGAAACAGATACAAGAAAGCACTCATGAGGAAGAACCAGCAGAAAAATCCTGGCAACATGAAATCCCTGGCCAGAGTATCCCATTCTAGGGATCGTGAGATAGCTAGGGAAGAAGATTCCTCCAATAAAGAAATGTTAGAAATGGCAGAAGGGGAATTTAAAATACAGATAATGAAAACAATAAAGGAAATTGCTGAGAAAGTGGAAAACAATCAAAAAGCAATGAAAGAAATTGCTGAGAAAGTGGATAATAACCAAAAGGAAATTCAAAAACAGAATCAGATAAGAGATGAACAATACGAAGAATATAAAAAGGATATAGCAGAGCTGAAGGAACTGAAGCAGTCAGTTTGGGAGCTTAAGGATGCAATAGAAAGAATCAACAACATATTACATCATGCAGAAGAAAGAATCTCAGAGGTAGACGATAAGGCTCTTGAGACAACTCAGATAGTTAAAGAGGCCGAAAAGAAGAGAGAGAAGGCAGAATGTTCACTGACAGAATTATGGGACTTTATGAAGCATTCAAACATCTGAGTTATAAGTATCCCTGAAGGGGAAGAAGAATGCTCTAGAGGAATGGAAGCCATTCTACAGAATATTATAAATGAAAATTTCCCAGATATCACCAAAGATTCTGACATACTCCTTTCAGAGGGATATCGGTCCCCTGGTCACCTCAACTCAAATAGAACTTCTCCAAGGCACATCGTGATGAATTTATCTAAAGTCAAGAGAAAAGAAAAGATCTTGCAAGCTGCCAGGAGTAAGCGCCAACCGACCTACAGGGGCAAACCTCTCAGGGTGACCACGGACTTCCCTAATGAATCGTTTCAACACAGAAGAAAATGGTCACCTATCTTTAACCTACTTAAACAGAACAATTTCCACCCCAGAATTCTATACACCACCAAGCTAAGCTTTAAAATTGATGGAGAAACCAAATCTTTTATTGATATACAAACATTGAGGAAATTTGTCACAAGACCAGTTTTACAGGAAATATTTCAACTTGTCCTACATACTGACCATCACAATGGACCTCCAGCAAAGTAAACACCCAGAAAATATAGGACAGAACCTAGTCTCCCCAATGATGCAAAGGACAAAACTAACCAACGGACTTTAAAAAAATACGATGAATAGAACGCTACCACACTTATCAATTATCTCAATAAATGTCAATGGCTTGAATTCCCCACTGAAGAGGCATAGATTGGCTGATTGGATTAAAAAACACAAGCCATCTATTTGCAGTCTGCAGGAAACACACCTCATATCAAAACACAAATTAAAACTTAGAATTAAGGGTTGGAAGTCAATTTTTCAGGCAAACGGAATTCAGAAGAAAAGAGGGGTTTCAATCTTAGTCTCAGATCATGTGCATTTAAAGCCAGTAAAGTTAAAAAAGATAATGATGGTCACTTTATATTAGTTAAGGGAAAAACACAACAAGAAGACATTTCAATTTTAAATATTTATGCACCCAATTTAAATGCTCCCAGATTCTTTAAACAGACCTTGCTTAGTCTGAGCTATATGTTATCCTATAACACTATAAGAACAGGGGACTTTAACACCCCTCTCTCAGAGCTGGACAGATCCTTTAAACAGAAATTAAATACAAATATTTGAGATTTAAATAAGACTTTAGAACAATTGTGTTTGATAGATGTATATAGAATGCTCCATCCCAAAGATATAGAATATACATCCTTTTCATTGTCCCATGGAACATTCTCCAAAATTGATCATATCCTAGGACACAAAACAAACCTCAGCAGGATCAAAAGAATTGAAATTCTACCTTGCATCTTTTCAGACCACAAGGCACTAAAAGTAGAACTCAACTCCAACAAAAATGCTCAACTTCACAGAAAGGAATGGAAGTTAAACAACCTTATGTTGAATGACACTTGGGTGCAGGAAGAAATAAAAAAGGAAATCATTAACTTCCTTGAGTATAACAACAATGAAGACACAAACTACCAAAATCTATTGGATACAGCAAAAGCAGTCCTGAGAGGAAAATTTATCGCTTTAGAAGCCTACATGTGAAAAACTGAAAGAGAGCATATCAACTAACTCACAAGCCATCTGATGGAATTGGAAAAAGAAGAACAATCTAAGCCTAAACCCAGCAGAAGAAAAGAAATATCCAAAATTTAATCAGAGATCAATGAAATTGAAAACAAAAGAATTATTCAGAAAATTAAAAGAATTATTGGTTTTTTGAAAAAATAAATAAAATAGATAAGCCATTGGCCAGACTAACTAGAAATAAAAAGGTAAAATCTCTAGTAACCTCAATCAGAAATTATAAAGGGAAAATAACAACTGATGCTTCAGAAATACAAGAGATTATCTCTGAATACTACCAGAAACTTTAAGCCCAGAAATTTGACAACGTGAAGGTAATGAATCACTATTTGGAATCACACCCTCTCCCTAGACTTGGCCCAGATGAAACAGATCTCCTGAATAGACCAATTTCAAGCACTGAGATCAAAAAAACAATAAAAAAATCTCCCAACAAAAAAATGCCCTGGTCCAGATGGCTTCACACCAGAATTTTATCAAACTTTCAAAGAAGAGCTTATTCCTATATTATAGAAATTATTCCAAAAAATTGAGGTGGAAGGAATCTTCCCCAATATGTTCTATGAAGCAAATATCACCCTGATACCAAAACCAGGTAAAGACCCAACTAAAAAGGAGAATTTTGGACCAATTTCACTAATGAATATTGATGCAAAAATTTTCAACAAAGTCGTGGCCAATAGATTACAGCTTATCATCAAAAAAGTCATACATACATCATGATCAAGTAGGTTTCACCCCAGAGATGAAAGGTTGGTTTAATATTCAAAAGTCCATTAACATTATCCACTGGCTCAACAGAGGCAAAACCAAGGACTATATGAGCCTCTAAATAGATGCAAAAAAAGCATTCAATAAAATTCAACATCCTTTTCTAATTAGAACACTGAAGAGTATAGGTATATGTGGCACATTTCTTAAATTGATTGAGGCTATCTATGATAAACCTACACCTAATATTTTACTGAATGGAGTAAAACTAAAAGCTATTCCTCTTAGAACTAGAACCAGACAAGGTTGTCCTCTGTCACCATTGCTATTCAACATACTGCTGGAAGTTCTAGCCAATACAATTAGACAAGACAAGAAAATAAAGGGCATCCAGATAGGTGCAGAGGAGGTCAAACTCTCCCTTTTTGCTGATGATATGATCTTATACTTAGAGAACCCCAAAGACTCAACTACAAGACTCTTGGAAGTCATCAAAAAATGCAGTAATGTCTCAGGATATAAAATCAATGTCCACAAGTCAGTTGCCTTTGTATATGCCAACAATAGTCAAGATGAGAGGTTAATCAAGGACACAACTCACTTCATTATAGCCCCAGAGAAAATGAAATACTTAGGAATATACCTAACAAAGGAAGTGAAAGACCTCTTTAAAGAAAATTATGAAACCCTAAGAAATAGCAGAGGATTTTAACAAACGGAAGAACATACCATGCTCATGGCTGGGAAGAATCAACATTGTTAAAATGTCATACTTCCCAGAGCAATTTACTGATTCAAAGCTATCCCTATTAAAATACCAGTATCCTACTTTCAAGACTTGGAAAAAATGATTCTACACTTTGTGTTAAACTAGAAAAAACTCTGTATAGCTAGGTTCTTAGTAACAAAAACAAAGCCGGGGGTATCACCATACCAGATTTTAGGTTGTATTACAAGGCCATTGTGGTCAAGACAGCATGGTACTGGCACAAGAATAGAGACATAGATACTTGGAATCAAATAAAAACCTGGAAATTAAACCAACAACTTACAGCTATCTAATCTTTGATAAACCAAACAAGAGCATTCACT